>CM018684.1:61640418-61782555 GCA_009363875.1 Mikania micrantha
CAACCCCTCCAAACTGGTTCTATAAGTTTGACATACGTCATCTCTCAAACCGGTTTTCAAACCGAACCGGTTTTCACCCAAACTGGTTTTGATCATCCGTTGACCAAACCGAACCGATTTGGAGAAAAAAACCGGTTTGTGCAACCCTATGATCGGGTATGAGATTAAAAAAATATTTTTTGGATTCAAATATGGTATGAGATTAAGGGATATCCGGCCCAATACCCGAAATATTTTTGTTGACATTTTTTATTTTATAAAACATAATTGTTTTTTATGAAAAATCAGAATTAGCTATAACTTTTATACTATTATTTTAAATATGAAAACAAATACCAACTTTAAAACATGTCTCATTGTTTTGAGTATGTAATTTCAGTTTAAATATTACAGCAAAAGTTTATGTTAACATCTTTTAGGATTTAATGTGTCATGAGATTTACAATTTTTTGTTTTATGTTTTACATAATTTTTATATTATATGTATTTAATTGATAGATTCTAATATGTTTTTGTAATTAAATAATCCATTAGATAAAACTAATATCATACAAATATACTCAAAAAATCTAATAAGTTATAAACCACTAATGAGTATACCTGATACTTATGGTGTGCTGGATACCTGATGGGTAATTACCCGATAAATATCCGACGAGTAATGGGTCGGGTATGTGACAATTTTTACAACAGATATAAGACTGAGATTAATATCCTAACCAAAATCCCAACTGCTTATGAGGTCCATATGAATAATAGAATTAATATGTTACAACTTAGATTATTTGATTAAAATTTTATACAACATATGATACCACATACACGACCCGTATTTTTAGGATCATATCACGTATCCATTTTCTAGGCGTACTGTCCTTTAAAGCAATACTGGAGAAAGCAATTGCAATCACGTGTTTTTGAAAGAAAATAATTTGGTTTTCAGAAGAAAGGCATGTTTTTACAATTTTACCCTCGATGCATGTGGTGGTTAGGTAGGAAACCAGAAGAGCAAATCAAATACAAGCAGGAGTGAAGTGTCAAATTTGATTTAGCTGGAGTCATCATAATGGTCAACACCACCACCTAACTCACTTTACGTACGTAGATTTTTAAAAGTATTTTTTTTTAAAAAAAAAAGTAATGCAAATTTTTATAACTTTTTGGCATAACCAATGTTTTTAAAGATTAGAGATTAAGATGACCATGATTGCCAAATTAGTAGTTAGATCGGCTACAATTACATGACGTTTACCGATTTGAAAATTTAATCGTAAACTTTTAAATTTAATACTAACCATCGTTTTAAGTTTTAAAAATAAATGTGTAATTCATATTAATGTTGAATAAAAAAGTGATAAAAAATAACTTTAATATGGTTTAATATGTATAATTTTTTTCCAGGATTTAAAGTGAGTGAACAAGATTAGTTTAAATTTTAACACTTTAAAATTAGATACTTATAAGATTTAATTAACGCGCACACACACATATATAAGAGTGAGTTCTTAAAAAACTCATTATTTTGAGAAAATTAAGAAAATTAATCACAATGGTTAACAATTAATTTTTTTCATTTTTATTTTTTTATTTCCTTTATGTAACTTCGTAATATACATATCTTTATTAAAATTTTATTTTTCATTATAACATTTTCTAACCTTATAATAAAAATTATGAAAAAGAATTTAAAAATTTATTCATTATTATCAGTTTCTTTAGTGTTCTAATAAAAAATAATAAGCTTTCTTGTTTGATATTCCTTTCACACACAGAAACACACACGTGTATATATTAGCCTATGGGTTTGATCACCTAATGACCTAAGTAAACTTTTAGAATAAAAATAATAGGGATCTTGATATTATACTTTAATAAAGTATTAAAAAGAAATGAGTGGAAGGGTATGCATAATTAAAAAAATGTTTTTTTTGACATTTTTTTTAATTTCTATTATTTTTAAAAATTTTTAAATTTTTTTTTGTATATGATAATATTTTTTTGATAATCCTAACATAATCAACCTTTAGTGATATATACTCTTTTAAAAAAAGGTATATGATGCGACTTAGGTGTTCGTAAACCGACCGAACCGTCTAAACCGAACCGAACTGAAGATAATTGGTCGGTTTAAAACTTGATGGCTCGGTTAATGGTTTGAGTACTTAAAAACCGAGTGGTTTTGTGCGATTTAGGGTTTGCATTTTTACTAAAAGTTGATGCATGGTTCGGTTAATAGATCATAATTTTGTCTAACATATCATCACTTTTTTGGATTAGTTTTGTTATTTTTATAATAGTTTGCTTTTGGATAATCGTTTTAAACTTTATATTTGACTTGGTTTGAAAGTAATTGATATGGCCCGACTCATTAAACTGACCTGTTAAATTACCCGTTTAATTTGAGACTGGTATACCATATTATAAATCGGTTCACTAGTTTTATTTTTTCAATTTAACGGTTCGGGTCCGGTCTAGGCTTATCCCGTCGCACACCCTAGCCACCTTTAAAATTGTTTTCATTGACGACTAAAGATGCTTTCCTAGCACACAAATATATACTTTATGAATTAAAATTAAGATAAAATTCAACATCCATGGGTTTACAAAATAAAAATTCTAATACTTAATTGCTCATTCATTATTCACTTTTTATTTTCTTACAATCAATTAACTTGAATAAATTTCAACAAAAAAAATAAAACCAATATATTTACGTAACTTCATCATCGTCAACTTGTTTTAAACTCTTGGTCAACATGCTTCTTTTGATCCTTGACTGATTCAACCAACAAGCTTGCCTTCTCTTCTACTTCTTCAACCTAATCCAATCACATAAAAATAAAAAATAAAAATAAAATCAATATTATTTACATATATTGCTTAGGAGATTTTTAAATTAAAAATAAATTAATTAGTCGAAAATATTAATTAATAAAAAGTTAAAAACCTCATGAAGGAAATCTTCAACCAAATGAGCTTCTCTTGCTATCTCCTCCGCCACACCTTCCACGAATACGACGGCGTTTTTCAGTTTTCCACCGTCGGGAAGATGTTCCGCCACGTCTTTCGCCACCTTGTCCACCGTCTCCGCCACCTCCTCTATACGATCTACTATTTTCTCCGTTTCCTCAACAACCGTATCAACTTCATCTATACGTGCAAGTAAGTAAAAAAATTAAAAAAAAAAAAAGGAAAAGAAAAGTAAACGTTTACAAAATTAGTTTACAAGTTACCCTAATAACCTACGTAATTATTTTAAATAAATTACATAATGCACTAAAGAGTATATTACTGATAAGATTCTTAATTATGATTTGCTAATATTTCACTCTTGGTCATTAGGTTTCATAAATTACATGTATAGTCCCAAACTTTATACATTTGTAACACGTAGAGTCCTTAGTTCACTAAGTTACCTTCACATACTTGACCAAATTACCCTTAGTCTTCACATAAGAACTATATGTGTTATAAATGTTTAAAGTGTGGTACCATAATGGTATTTTATGAAAACCAAGGAACCAAGAGTGAAATACTAACAAAACAGAAGGACCATATTAGTAATTTACTCTAAACTAAATGATGAATCTATGATTATACATGTTAATTAATAAAACTACAGAAACATATCATACATCTTGTTTAAAAATTTTACCTTTAATTTTTAATAAATTGGTCAATTTTCTAGTGAAAAATGGCACGATCAATGCTGTTATCATTCCAATCAATTGTTGCCTGCATTTGATCAATGAAGGAAAAAAAATAAGAATCCAATTTAATTGAAAAAAGAGAACAACCTAAGCATGAATTTGATAAATACTATTTCATCAAACTTTTATCTTTATGGTTTTCAATAACACATACATAACAAAAAATATATGTATTTTAATCAAAATAAAAAATTATACGTAAAATACAACTTACCATAAGCTTATGGAGTCACCGGTAGGAGGAGTATGATTTCCGGGTTGTAAGCAAGACACCGAAAACTTTCTTCTTGGTTGGCAAGAAGCAGTGGACGACGGGCGTCTTCGTAAACCAACGACGGCTCTTTTGCCGCTGATCACCGGACGGATCAGCGACAACCTTTTTGAAAATTCGGTACTTTGAATAAAACTTCCAGACGCAAGAACAATAGTTGGCGTCATTATCTTGTGTGCCAAGTATTTAAATGCTTAGGAATAATTAAATCCTGTAGCTAGGTTTTAAAAAAAGGGTACTTTGTGTTTTGGATATGATGTTGAAAATATTGTTTTGTTGATGAATTTATAAACATTGGAATATATGTAGATTAAGATGTGGAAAATGATGTTTAAAAGTAGGCACAATGTGGGATTTGATCAAGTTGTCATGTTTGAATCATCTTGAGACATTTCCACACGTTATATATGGCCGGGTAAACCTTGGTGAGTACGTTAATTATTATTGCATGTTTTAAGTCGGATTTACGTTGCCCGGTCTCCCTTTGGCTGGCTCCAAGAAATTAATTAATTTAATTAATAGGGAAATTTCCAATTTAGGGAAATTCAAATTAAAAAAAAAAACTATTTTAATTGAAAATTTGAAGGTTGAACTTTATATGAATCCTACTTCTTAATTGTGTATTTTCGTTTGATCATTACCAGATTAATTAATTACTTTTTGTCAACTATATATATTTAGTGGAGATACTCCGATATTACACCAAAGCCTAATATGTTATGCTCAGCTATTTAGCCCATTAGCGTAAATTCATCACCATTTAAAATGTAACATCGTTGTAAGTTTTGGGTTTAAAACAGTTATAGTGTTGCAAGTCAAAAACTTACAACGATGTAACGTCTTAAACGATGATGAATTTACACAAAGTTATAAAAGAAGAAAATATTATTAATGTGTTACAATTATATTAAAAAAATCCAACATTTGGCGAAATTATTTGAGTTAATGTTTTAAGAGTGAGTTATTAATTGAACACTAAACTATATATATATATATATATAGAGGAAGGTTCATGAGAAAACTCCTTATTTTGAAGAAAACCAAGAAAACTCATACTAACCAATAAATTTTTTAATAAAAAATTTCATAATTTTTTATTATAAGGATAGAAATGTTATAATACGCAAAATTTTTTTGAAAAAAATATGTAAATCATGAAATTACATATATGTAACTTAAAAAGTTTCGTGTGTCACTTATCAAGTTACATATATGTAATCAGTATGTGTAACATAGTGATTACATATATGTAATAACCTAAAATATATATTTTTTTCTATTTTTTTTTCTTTTTTTACATTTCTTATCTTATAATAAAAAGGAAATAGAAAAGAAAAAATGAAAAAAAAAATAATTGGTAATGATTGTGATTAGTTTTCTTAGTTTTCTCCAAAACGATGGTTTTCTTAGGAACCCTCCCTATATATATATATATATATATATATATATATATATATATATATATATATATATATATATATCTATGTGTGTGTGTGTGGAGGGGGGGTTGATCAATTGTTAACCCTTCCTTATTACGATAACCTAATAACTACATCTTATTACTTTATGGCACACATTAAAGTAAATCTAAATGTGTAACTTTTTTTCTTTTTTAATCAATGTAAATGAGACCCGCATTAATTATATTGTAATTGGAATTTACGATGAGAGACTAAATGAACATTACATCAAGTTATTGACATGTTTGAATGAAGTTCAAATTTATACTTTGAAATTATATTCTATGTACATAAAAGTTAGCCATGTATTGGCTAATTAGCTTTGGCCTTTACACTTGTGTTAAGCTTAGGCAAAAATTGACCGGCCAGTTTGGGCGTTGATCGCCTTAGACACTATGAATAATTACAAATTTGAGCCAAACTTTACAAGTTGCTCATATAAATGGTGGCTTTCTATGAAAATGAACAAATGTTGACTATTTAACACTCATTGACGAAAGTTGATCATCAAGGCTGCATTTGATGATCATAAATTTATGGTCAAATATTGATAATTAGACGTCGATGAAAAACTCAACTGGTATTAGGGATAATCAAAATGAAAAACTCAATTGGGTATAGTGTACAAACCGTTTAATCGGCTGAAAATCGGTTTTGAAATAACCGAACCAGTTAGTCCCATTCATTATTTAGTTTTTATCCGTTGGAAACCGTCATGTAATCGTCATAACAATTAGAAACTGTTTTAATCGTTGAATACCACCATGTAACCTAATAACTATCGCAAGCCGTAGTAACTGTCATAAACCAACATGTTACAACCGTAACCATCAAAACAATCATATATCTGACCTAACCATCTATTTTAAACAGTTCAATTCTCATTACTGGATGATTTGACGGTAATGATTCATCAGGACGTAAACACTAGAAACCACCAAAAGCCCATGTCATCATCAGAAAACTTACTAACTGTATGAAATTCAATGTAACCCTGTAATCTTTGGAAAAACCGTCGTAACCATCAAAAACCGACATGTAACCAAACTTTGGAAACCACCATGTAACCGCTATAAGTATCACAAACTATAGTATTTATTATAAACCATCTTGTAACCACCGCAACCGTCAGAGACAGCCATGTGATGAATCAACCGCATACCTTAAACGATCAAAACATCCATGAATCGACGATAGAGATTGATCCCGCACATAACCACCAGAAACCACCAAAAACCGACGTGAACTATCGAAAAGTCATTACAAACCAACGAAACCCTATAATCATAAGAAATTATCACGTAACAATAGGAATCCGCATTAATTAAATTTCAAATTTTAATATCTATTCAACTTTGAAAGCCTTCAAATAAATGAGGAAGTCAAATGATATAAAATTAAAATGTAAGCGTTGAGATGTTTCAAATTGTGCAATGTGTTGTAATAGTTATCGTAGAATTAAACAAAGATAATAAATAATCCTTAAACCTTGAAATTCTTCTCTAAGTTACGTTGACGCTACCTCGCTACACATGTTCTTCGGACACATTACAGGTATGTGATTTCGTTTTTTTTTTCCCAAAAGTTATAATTTATATATTAAAAATTATGCTCAAGATTCGGGAGCTAAAGGCACATGTAACAACGTGGATTATTATTTTTTATGATATTTTAATGATAGATGAGGAAGAAGGCTATAGAGGAAATAAAAAAATAAAAATTAATCATACCACATTTTTTATGCCTAATAAATACTTGGTATGTCCAAAATACTCGTCGCTAGACGCTTTCTCGGAAAAAAATTCAAAAAAAATCTAGTTCGAATTTTGCTCGGTTTTAAACGAGCCGGGCAAAAGCCAAGGTAAGCTAGCTCGTTGTTTGCTCAGATAGTCGCTTATTTGGCTCGTTTAAATATAACTATATTTTTTTATATATAAATCGATATTAAATAAATATC
The DNA here is from genome assembly GCA_009363875.1 of Mikania micrantha. Lineage (NCBI taxonomy): Eukaryota > Viridiplantae > Streptophyta > Magnoliopsida > Asterales > Asteraceae > Mikania > Mikania micrantha. Next base: position 61,647,817 of record CM018684.1, read on the forward strand.
ATGTATATGCCACTATTTGTATTACATGCACTAAATAAAAAGATCAAAAAAAGAATCTGATTAGGCTGACTAGGCCACGCTTAGGCCAAAATCGACACAGTAAAGGGCCGCATAGGCCGATTTTTACAATAGTGGTTAATACTAAATATTGAAAATCATTAAATTTTCCATTATCGAGTGATTAATAAGTGGAACAGGCCTAGTAAAATAAAACACAAGAACCTCATTTTTTTAAGTTTGATTTTCTAAAATTTTACGTTAGCCAACTATAGTTGAGTACGGGTCTTGCCACTCCTTAGACATCAAATGTAAATGTATCCGCCCCTCAGTACAAAACTTATTCTATATAAAATTTACAAACTTGACAAGAATGATAAATATCAACCGAATTGGAGGTAAAACTTAATTATTACTTTATAAACAAACTGTAATTGTTATGTGTTACTTGAATTTCTCCTTTAGAAACTTTATTTACATGTAAAATATTCAAATATTCTGTATTTTCTATATAAAGGCGAATTTTTCATACGCCTACCAGCTTAAAAACTATACAAAATACAATTAATAAATAAATAAAAATACGACATATTATAAACCATAGGATCAACTTGGTTCTTCAGCAGCCACTTGGGTTAACTGTTTGACAGGTTCAACAACTTGACTCAACTTCTTCTCAGCTTCTTGAACCTATATTTTTAATTTTTATTAATAAAAAACGGATAAATATACTTATATTTATAATTAAAAATATTATTATAAATTATAATCACCAAAGTTTGAACGTGGATACCTCATCGATGAATGCCACGGCTTTTTGGGCATTTCCGGCGACCGTTTCTGCCACTTGTTCAACCAACTCCACGGTGGTTTTGAGCTTACTACCGTCTTGAAGATCGTCGGCAATCTTCTCCGCCACCATGTCCACCGCTTCTGCCACCACTTTCACCACATCTATGACTTCCTCCACCTCTTCCACCACCGAATCGACATTTTCTGCATATTCAAACGCACATTTCTCCGTTAATTAGTTCCAACAAATACTTCATATAATTATGAGTATATTAATTATTCTTCATATGTTAATAATAGACCCCCTTTTTGACAATTTATTTGAGACGTTTTGAGTTTAAATCTATGTTTCGATAGGGCAGGGGTTTTCCTTCTGGTTTCCTTCTAGAGTGATCTTGTGTTCGAGTTTGACCTGACTGAATTTGAAACAATAGGGACGTTTGAAATCATGTCACATAAGGACACTGAACTCAGGTAATAATAATGGACCAAATACGATTATGAAAAATTATTTTGCATTTTTTTAGCTCTAAATACTATGCAATGAAAATACGTTAGTTAACCAAATAGATTGTGCCTAACAAACGAACAAATGCATCGAGTAACATGTAGGGTATGAGAAGGGTGAGATTAGTGAAAGTTTTACGTCTGTCCTAAAAGATAGAGATTGATACCGTACGTCCTAAATGAGATGTGACTAAAAAAACCAACAAAAGGGATTATATGTTTGTTTACCTTTAAAATTTATCAAAGATATAATCGTTGTGACACCAATTGATCCGGCTGTCCATTTGGTCCTACAAAATTAATAATCATAACATGTAAAATTAAAGTTTTACAAGCAAAAAACTACTAAATAAATATCTAATTACTTTGCATATTTTAATCTAACAAGCAATCGTCTTTATATTTATTTCTCAACAATAACAACAAATAACTTACCAATTAGAACTCCATGGTGACGACGGTGGTGGCGGTGGCGGTTCTTGATTGCCACTTAAATTACAAAGCGTTCGACGACGCGCTTGGCTCGCTGTGTGTTTTAGGATGTTTGTGTTTTGAGAAGGAGTTGATATGTTTGTAAAGTGAAGGTTTTTAGTGATTAAACGACCGTAGGAAATAATTTTTGATCTCGTCATCAAAACTTTAAAGTATGGATAATTGTTTAGGTTATTAGGAGTTTAAATGTTTGGTTTATATTTATATGACAGGGTAAGTTTGAAGTTTGGGAAAAACGCTTTTTCTATGGTCAACTTACGACTGTTGAAGTTTTCTATTCAATTAAGTTATCCCACATGTTTGTTTATATAGATTTTGATTCAATCTTCAAGCATCAGATACTCTTTACGTGTAGGAATTAATCACGAAGATAGATAAATAAATATATATATATATATATATATATATATATATATATATATATATGGGAATGAACATTTATTTATTCTTCCTTATTGCGATAATTAAATAACTACGTTTTATTAATATGGGGTTCACATTAATGTGAAACGCACTTACATTAATTAAAAAAAGAAGAAGAAACTTACATTATATGTATATATATATATGTGAATGATCAATTGTTAACTCTTTCTTATTGCGATAACCAAATAAATACATCTTATTGCTTTGTGGTCCACATTAATATGGGCCATACTTACATTAATTAAAAAAGAAGAAAAAACTCATATCTTTAAATTTACTTTAATATGGGCCCCAAAAGTAATAAAATGTATTTATTTGGTTATCACAATAGAAAAGTGTTAACAATTGAACACTTCCTCATACACACACACACACACTTTAACATTATCAATTAAAGCGTACCCTTTAAACTAAAATTGACACTTTTGACTCAACACAAGATAAATGAGTAGATCTATGTAAACAATTAATGTATTTTAACTTGAAATATGTACAAACATAATATTGAATAGGTTGAAATAAGCAACACCTTAGCACAAGAAGTCAAGAGTGGTAGCCTAAAAACTGTAAAATATAAATTCGAACGCATAAGTTTATCAATCAATACTATATTTGTTAATGAAATTACTAAAACCAAATAATATTTGTTTACTTACAACTTATTTTAACTTAAATTAAATTGATATTTTTAAAAATGACTTATTTATACTCAAACTGAATTTGTTTAAAACCATCCTGAACCACAAATATTATGACTCGACCTCGTTCTGACCCTTCATGAAAAGAATATTGTAAAATTTAGACAATTAGGTTTTAAGTTTTGAAAAACTTAACTTAAATATTTTAACAGTTTAATAAACAGAAGGAAAATAATTAACTGTTATACAAAATAATCATCAATAAATTTTTTTAACCATATTGATATCTATAACTCAAACTTTTATATTTCTTTCCACCTATAAAGTTATATATATATTCATAAATTGAAAACCACATGAGTTGAAAATCATAAAAACTATTGAATGTAAAAAAAGTTTTTAAATTTTTTTTACAGGTTTGTAACATTATTTGGCTCGTTTTTATAAAAAAAAAAAAAAAGCGCCAAGTGGTTTTCATTAAAAAAAATATTTGTAAAACACATGTAATGCTCCACCTAGATGTTACGTTATATTTTTACATGATGTTATATATGTTTAAATGGTGTTACAAAATTATTTTTTTTAAAACTTCTCGACTTTTTTTATTTGTATATATAATAATAAGCCAAAGAATGTTCAAACCGGCCTTTAAAAAAATGAAAAAAATTATGACATGGATATCCCGATGGGTTTCATAATTTTCACAACTTAAGGTAGTTTTCAAAATATTATTTCTATATATGTGTATATGTATAACTATTTTCTTAGCTAAATATAAAACCACAATTCTAAAATTGCAATAATAATAATTAATAAAAAAAGTAGAATAAATAGGATGCCGGTGAGTTTATTGAATTATTCACCATGTTAGGTTTAATACAAGTCAAAACTCAAACCAACCAATTTAAATTTCAAATATGCATACATGTCTTGATTGTCATATTAAAAAACAACACGACACAGTGTAAATTTGACGAGAGGCTGCAAAAAGAAATTTTAAGAGTATTGCAAAAACTTTTAAACTTTACCCGAAAACAATTTCGCACATGTTTTAGGGTATGGAAACAAAAAATATATATACACAAATAGTATAATATTATACGCTACATATATATTTCTTTTTTTAATTAAAAATAGTCAATTTTCTATTAAATATAACATGTAGTTTTAAAATGAGTTGTTTTTTATACGATAATATTTTCTAATAACTGCTTTGTTTGACAATTTTAACACTTTTACTTTAATCCAAAATATTATTTTGTTAATTAATTTAAATTATCATATGATATGTAAATAGTAAAAGTACATAAACATAACATTGTATATAATATAATCATAATTATAAATACAAACAAGTAAAATTCAATACAAAATCATATGAATATACATAAAATGAAATGTAATAATAGCCACAATAAAAAATTTCTCATCATCACTAACGCGAATATGACTTAATTAAACATACATATTGAAAATATTATGGTGAGTTCGAACGTCAATACGTCATAACATGTTGACGATCATTTGATTTATATTAAGTTTTCACAAAAATTTTACGTAACTTAATAGGGATATATATAAGATGTCATACCATTTTTTGATTTGACAAAAGCAAACTACGTTTGTTGTATATGTTTGCTCTCATTTGTTCATGTACGAGACATATCGTTGATGTGAAGTATTTCTTGTTTAGACATGTCAAGGATGTGGTTTGCATATGCAAGATGGGATAAGTTTATGAATTTTGGTGTAAGATTAGCACAAACATTATTTTATTGTCTAAATCATATAATTAATTGTTTTTAATTAATAGCATTTATTAATTGTTAAAAATGGATTAATTAATTGTAAAATAAATGAATCATTTTCTTAATTTTATTTTCTTTATGACCATTTTTCTATTTTGTGCATTTTGAAGCGGGTTAAAGCGCAAGCGCTATATTTAATCATTGTAACGTCCTTCTAAATTAGTTTAGCCTAATAGCTTATGTTAATCTTAAACGCAAATTCATTCTTGAATGATAATCAAATCGAGCAAAATTAAGCTTCAAGGAAGTGGTCTAGTGGTTAAAACGGAGGAGAAACAACATAAATGTCTTAAGTTCAATTATCACTGAGGACGATTTTTTTTTAAGTTTACTGACCTGGTTGCTTTTAATTTTAGCCACACTTTATCTGTTCCTTCCGGTTATTCGGGTATTGAGAGGACCTGATGGTTTACCACGTAAGTGGGTTCTACGGTTAGAAGAAAAATCAAGCAAAATTAGATTCTTTCTTTAATAATTCTCATCAAAGTAGTTCTTTGAAAGTGTTTGTTTTGTCTTCAAGGAAAGAGTTGTTATTTGAAAGCTTTAATATGTCATGTGGAAGTGTTGGTTTTCAAAAGTTGTCTATCTATACAAAGCATTTAGAGAAAACGTTATTTTCATTGAATACGGGAGCATATTCATAATCAGTTAGAAGCTTCCAAGAAAGTGCAATTCAAATAATTTAGGGAAAACGTAAGAAAACCGAGTTCGGAACAGCCTTTCTATCATAACTTAAATATTGGATAAGTTTGTTTGTAAAAAAGCTAGTACAGAAATTTAATCTACGAAGCTTCCTTGCAGCTTAACATAAAACACTTTCGTTGTTTTAAGTACTTCTTATCAGTTGTCATAGTAAACTTTATAATTAATTTCAGCTAGTAACATTATTTAAAATATAATATAAATAAATCATGTGACAAGACTGGCTTAAAACTACACGAAAAAGAATTTAAAATCTGTCATGATAAGAAAACAAATAAAGGATAATTTAGGTATAACATTATATTTTTTTACTAAATTTTTATTTTTACTTTTTATACTGTATTCTTTTTTAGTTCTATATTTTCTTGGTACTAGAGTTTTTGTACTGCTTTTTGTTTTTTTATTGGATTTTATTTTTTAATATATTTTTAATTTTTTGTACTGGATTTTTTGTTTTTTTTGTACTATATTTTTTTAAGTTATTTTTTTTTATGTTTTTAACATGTCACGTATCAAATCATATTGGTTTCTACTATTAAACAAAAATAACTTCTTATTTAATCATTCCATTATATTTATACGAGACCAGACAATGTATTATGATGTAACTCCATAAATATTAAAATTGTTCTAAAGTAATGAAAATTAACAAACCATAACACATACCAAGAGAAACTAAATTTTAATTTGAAAATTTCTTCTAAATATTCAAATAAACTAAAGGTATACTCTATGGTTTACATTATATTAAGTACATACAAATTGATGTTAACCATGATAAATATAATGTTTAATTCTCTTATTTATAGTGTTATAGTGTTTGCATTAGGTTTTACAACACATTAAATTATTTTGCTACTTTATTTTATATTTTTATTACTTTCTTCTTCTGAAGTGATTCCCTGGTCCTCCCTAATCTTGAGTGGAAGCTCATCGCCCTTTGAATTTTCATGGATAATCAACGACTCTAATTTGTCCTCAGCATCTTCTACCTGTCCAATTTTATTTTAATAATTTAAAATCAATTTTATAATTAAATACAATAAGATAAAAGAGATCACATATGTATATTAAAAAATGTTTAAAGTTGTCTAATTTTTATTAGTAACAATTTATTATATTTTTTTATGCAACATGTGTAATATACGATGTACTAACCTAGTAAACATATAAATCCATAGATGCTAAAAATTAAATGATCATGATCACATTGTTATATGTTTATGCTTTACTGAAAGAATTATCTAACAAATATTGAAATATAAACAGAAATATATAATTTTGTTGAATGTGGACTGATAAAGTAAAAAGCTATTCTATTATAAGAGTGTTCTAATATCCATACACCATATATATCATCTATACAGAATACGTAAGTTAAATCAATCACATTATACATACATAACTTTTATTCATGCATATTTTTAAGTATTTTTTTAACTTTAAAAATACAAAATGGTAGTGTTATTGGTATACCGGTATATCAATTACCAACTCTTAGATAAAATAATTGAAATTAACATTTGTTAATGAATTATCTCATTCCTAGTTAATATAATCTAAAATCAATAAAAATGATAATCTTTGAATGAGCAGGATATAAAAATTACTATCTGTGTATATCAAATTGCAAAAGCTGATGGTATGTATATTTATTTATTTAAACAAATAGCTCGATAAAGAAAGCGTTGGCTATATATATTTTCAAATTAAAATTTATATAGAAATGACTATTAAATCAACACACATATTTTAATTGTCCATCTAATACGTGAGACAAATAATTATTAAACATGTAATCTCACTTATTGTCGGGGAAAACGTAAAGATTGTCCCGACGACTAACATAAAGAAAACTATATATAATTATAACTATAATTAAATAAAAAAAATGATGCCTTGTACGAAAGAGATGGTGCCATTTTCAACTTTTCTTTTTTTATTCTCTTAATTTTTTTTATCGTATTTACATGTGATGATTTTATTTAACCTCATTATATACCTAACTCAAGTTTTTTGATCACCTAATTAAATCAAGCTTCTAAAATAAGGTTCTTTCGTAATTTTTTTTATTGATCAGCTTTTAATTCAAACATAAAAGAATATAATAAAAAAATTTTATTTAATATGTTGTTTAAACTAGTGTTTTACCATATAGAAAACATTTTAGTTTGTTTAGTGAAAACTCTCAAATATACTCAAGTTAGCCTCAACTCGTTTAAAACAAAATGACAGATTTTATAGGGGCTCAAAGCTCTTGTTTAGGTCGTCTCCTCCATTGGGTCGGCCATATATATTATATTAATTTTTAGAAAATAATATTTTTATAAATCATTTATTTTATTTAAGATAATTAAAAAAAAGGTAGAAATTAAAATTTACCTTGTTTATAAGGTCATCTGCAACATGAGCACTTTTAGCGACTCCTTCGGCTATTTTGTCGACATTTTCCAAAGCTTTCTTTAGTTGGCTTTCTTTTGGAAGTTCGTCGGTAATACTATCAATCACATTATCTAATCTTTCTGCAACACTTCCTATAGCTTTTACAACATGTTCTGTCTTCTCTATTTTTTGATCCACTTTATCTGAATAAATTAATATTTATTTGTTTGGCTTATTAACTTGTATTGTTTTGGGAACTCATAATAATATAAACTCAATTAATGCAAATATATAATTATTAAAAATAAACATTTAATATTTTCTTGCCTTACTTTTAAGTAGAAGCAATGATCCCCATTTATGTGTGAAAAAAGGTAAAATGAATGTTAACACTATTCCCACAATCCAGTTTCTCCTGCAAAAGAAATTAATTTATATATATAGACAATAAAAAAAAACATATTTTATCTCATGTTTTAAATTATGGCATACATATTAAATGAATTACCAGAATGTGTATATATATTTGATGTAATTTATAAGGTACCCTCTTGTTTCATTTATAAAAGGTCTTGAGTTCGGGTATGTCCTTATGATGAACAGAGATTAATCCGGTATGAGTTTTTTTTTTACTATATAGTGACGGTAAGTTGTCCATTTGTAAATTATTGCTTGATTTAGAGGTTAAAATTAAAAAGAAATATAAAAAAGGCATATAATGTTTCAATTTCAAGTTGAAAATCCACTAATCGATTCGTGTGACTTGAATGTATTTAAGTAAAGAATATAAAATCACATATATGCATTTATCTTACATTTTTATTTGTACATTATTTTTTTGAAAAAAGTAAATTTCTCCTACTTTTATTATTAAATTACTTTAAACTAAATAAAGGCTTTTGTTCAGGATTGAATCCGTAACTTTTCTATTAACAAACAAAATTTCTACCAAATTATTTAACCACATAAGATAATCTCTTCTATTATATCTAACCAACACTATATTGACTACACACAAATACTTGTTTGGTTTAATATAATTGTGCATTGAAGGAGACTTAATAATTACCTTAAATGTTCAAATTAAGATCATATATTACACCTTTGAGTTCTTTAGAAATATTTACATACAGGACCCTCAAGTTTCTTTATTTTTTTAAAAAAAAGCTAGCCTAAATATGGTTGAACTTGAACAAATCAAGATAAAGAAACTGAAAAGAACTGATCCAGATTAAATATGTTTAATTTTTCATTAATTCTCTAGCTTATTGGTAAATACAAATTCAATACAATTGCAAAATCTTACAAAGACCCTGAAGGAGACCCAGAAGGAAGAGGAGCATCAGGAGGGGGACTAACGTTGCTACGTCTCACAAACGTCGTCGTTTGCAGTGTCTTCGACATGCTCAAGTTTCTGCAACTTTCACCAAGCAAACTCCATGCATATTCCTTGTTATTCAAGAAAGGTGTTTTCCAAACAGGCTTGACGAACCGAGGCTCGTCATGGTTCGGTTTCGAAGACAACATAGAATCCGCACCGATGAATCTTGATATACTTGAAGACATTTTTTTTTTAATTTTCTTGAATCTTGGATTAATTGAATACCAAAAAAAAAAAAATAGATGTGTGTGTTTTTGAAGACTAAAATATGGAAAATTGGTAATGGAGTGGTTGATGGTAATGTTACGTATGTGTTTATAATATGATGTATATATGTTAATGAAGAATTTGACTTTGATGGAAATGAAGACTTTTCGTAATTAGTTGTAAGGTCAAAGATAGACAGACATTCACAAATTCTTTGTTAGGTTTGTTTATCTGCCTTGTTAGTTGTTACCCATGATTAACTCCCTCCTTCTTGTTTAATTTGTTTAAAGTTAATGATAGTTATCTTATTATAACAAAACAATAACATAATCCGTCACTTGTCAATCTCTGGTAAAGTTATCTTATGTTTTTTCCCGCCTCTCTCTGTTCTTAATGTATTTTTATTAATAAATAATTTTATGTCACTCTCTTTCATTAATGTATTTCTCTTAATAAATAATATAATTGTGGTTAAAATAATAAAATTGCCGACTTAAACAAATGAAACTAAAGTTGAAATAAAAAAAACAAAAAAAAATAATCAACATTAAAAATTAAATGAAGGTATAATAATAACAAAATATATAAGTAGAAACTTAAAAACTTTAATTAATTTAATCCACATAATAAGAGAGAAAAATTAACAATTTTAACAAATTATATATATTAAACCCATGTAATACATGGGTTTTAAACTAGTTAATTATATATATTATAAACATTTTCTTAGTTTTATATATATATATAAGGTAAGGATAATTTAAAAACCACTTGTTCGTGAGAAAACCGTGAAAACAAGACAAAAATCATGTAAAAAACGTATTTTTTTTTATTTTTTTTACAGGTTTGTAACACTATTGAGCATATTTTTATAAAAAAAAAAACAAAAAAGAGCCAAGTAGATTTTTTTTTTAAAAATATTTTTTAAAACCATGTAAAACATACGTAACAAAACGTAAAAAAATATCATCAGATTTGACGCAGCGTTACGTATGTTTTATATGGGTTTATAATTTTTTTTAAATATTTACTCAGGGTTTTTTTATTTTCTTATAAAAATGGATCCAATAGTGTTAAAAACCTGTAAAAAAATTTCAAAAAAAAAGAGGTTTTTTCAATGTTGTATAAATCGCTAGCTGCTAGTCGGTGGGGTGGGGACTAGGAATTAATCGGCCAACTAATCGGCCTAATCGGATAGTCGGGCATAGTCGGCCTTAGAGGACTAATGATTAATCGGTTGATTAATCGGCGTAGTCAGTGATTTTTACAACCATAGTTTTTTTTGTTCATGATTTTTGCTTTGTTTTCATTGTTTTCTCACGGAAATGGTTTTTAAATTATCCTTACCATATATATATATAACTAAGAAAATGTTGATAATATATATAAGAGTAAATTGCACTTTTCGTCCTTTATGTTTACACAAAATTTCAGAGATAGTCCTTTATGTTTCAAAATGTCAAAATCAGTCCTTTAAGTTTTCAAATGTTGCAAACTCGGTCCTTTCTTCGTTAACGTCGTTAAGTACTAACAGAATAGGGGCATAAATGTCAAAAAAATCATATAAGTAATTGAATAAATTTCACTTTTGATCATTTATTCAGTTAGTATTTAACGGCGTTAAGGATCGAGTTTGCAACATTTGAAAAAGTAAAGGACTAATTTTGACATTTTGAAACATAAAGGACTATTTCTGAAATTTTGTGTAAATATAAAAGACTAAAAGTGCAATTTACTCTATATATAATTAATAACTATTATTAATTTTAAACAAATTAAACAAGAAGGATGGAATTAATCATGGGTAACAAGTACAAGGCAGATAAACAACCTAACCAGGAATTTGTGAATGTCTGTTAAAAAAAAAATTTATTCTATTAATTCCATATATATACACGCACACACACTTTTATATATGCATAAAATCAAAAGGTTGGAATATTTGAGTCTATGATACTTTTCTATTACTTCAATAATATATCTTTGCGAGATGCTTCTAAATTATCATATGTAAATACATCTGTAAGGGGTTGTTTGGTAGATATGAATTATTAATTGCTGAATGGTTAAGAAGTCTAAATGGTTAAAAGGATCTGAACCATTAAGTGCTGAACAGAATGGTTAAGTGCTGAACTGAATTATTAAGTGCTGAATGATATGTATTTTCCATTAAGTATGGTATCGGTTTATTTGGATCGTTTTATTCGACTTTTAAGCGGTTTATTTAGATCGTTTTATTCGACTTTTAAGCGGTTTATTTGGTTTTAACTGAAATTAAAATCAAACCACTTCTCGAATTCGGTTCGGTTTTTTGAAAGGGAAAAAAGTTGAAAACCGATTTAACCAGACCGAATAAACCATTAACCGAACCAATGTACATATTTAGTTTAAATGACATAAAAGTAACTTCCTATACTTTAAAAAAATGATTTTGTATCCTTCAAATAATGTGTTTATAAATGTTTTTTTAGTTCTTTTCACCTTATTAGACTATTTAAATGAATTTCTATATAAGTATATATAAAAAATTTTGGCCCCCTTAAAAATGGGTTCGGAATGGAGGTCGGGTTTGCCCCTCCCTGGACCGCCCATGGCTATCATTTTTCTATAAGATTTTTCTATAATAAAAGCATTATGTCATTTTTGAGTTGGAATCTTTTCAAAAATAGCATTTTTATCACATTAAGATAAAATTAATGTTTCTCTTTGTCCAACTCTTCCAAACATTTATGAATAGTGAAATTTTACTAAGTATGTTTGTATATGTTTGTGTTTTTTTGTGTTAGTAGCCTTGCTAGGACTGTCCAAAAAGCTTGAACCTCGGATTCGGCTCGTAACTTGTTCGGAAAAAGCTCGGATAAAGCTCAACTTAAATAAAGCTCGTTTGAAACCGAGCCGAACCGAGCCAACTCGTTTTGTAACCGAGCTGAGTCTGAGCAGGGCTGGCTCGGCTTGTAGCTCGCTCGTTGCTCGGCTCATATACCCGGCTCGTGGCTCGGCTCGTTTGTACAACATGCTATACTAAAATATAAAACTATATGGTTACTTTCTCTAATAAATATACTTTGGTGTTATTTTGTAATTATGTTAAAAAATAAAAATAAAAAAAATAAAAGAAGTCGTAAATACGAAATGAATCTCAATACTCACTTGCTCCACTAATTCTTAATTCATAAATCATATTATTAATTTGTAGTTTTACATATTCACGCCTTTTTTCTTATGTAAAACCCGAGCCAAAAATGAACCGAGCCAAGTTGAGGTGAATGCAATTCAAATATTAAATTTGTTATGTAAAAACCGAGCCAAAAACGAGCCGAGCCAGCTCGGTTTACAATCCAAGCCGAGCCGAGTCCGAGCTGACTAGGGCTCGTCTCGGTTCGACTCGTGAACACCCCTAAGCCTTGCAACCCCTAGATATTGTCATATGATTGGACTCAAATGATCACTAATGTTTGTATAATTTAGAATTTTAAGGGTTTTTACATATACACTCACAATAGGGGTAAAATTGTAGAATATAATCAATACTCGTCATATGTTATCATATGACCCCGACAATACAAGATGAGAGGCGAACTGACACCATAGTTTTTTTTTTCTTTTCATTTTAGTGTCACTTGTAATATCATTTTTTGACTGATCACTAAGGCTTTTGAATGCTGACTTGACAATTTTAAACATCAACCCCTACGAAAAATTACGATCAATATACCTAAAAAATTTATGAACTTTTAGTCCTCTAAAGTTATAATATAAGTCAATCTCCACTTTTAAATGACAAGCAAATAAGACATTTAAAAGCAAATGAAATATTTGCCAACATGGATCGTATTTCTGATATTGTAAAATTGACAGTGGATACAAAGACATATTATATATCGATCAGTTGGTCTATCGCTTATTGAAGTTATTATTAATTTTAATGGTTGCAACTAGAAGGTGTTGAAACTTGTTTTTCTTTAAATGGTTGCAACTAGAAGGTGTTGAAACTTGTTTTTCTTTAATGAAACATGCGAAAACGTAATTACATAATCGGATAGCTAATAAATATCCGAACGATTATTGCATTTGCTACATTGAAAAAGATCTCTTACATGATGTTTCAACCGAAGACGTAATGCTTTGTTTCCGAAAGAAAAAAACTTCACTATGAAATATAATGTTTTTAATTTTTTTTTTGAACGGCATATATAATGTTTTTAATTAACTTTAACTTCTTTTACCTTCATATTTTTATTATTTATTTATCATGTTCTTTTTATGACACGAACTTTTGTATATGTGAGTAACCCAACCGCATTTGAATCCAAAAATCGGATGTAAATAAAACACTTGATCTTATTCGGTTTTAAGACTTTGGAAGATGGGACATTCAAAGGAAGAATTGAATAATGGGCTAAATTCGAACAAGAAAACACTTGATCTTAATTATTTGGTTTATTTGGAAATCTGAATAACCTGGCTTTTTTTAAATACTTTATATCCAAATCCGATATGAAAATTCGAATAAGTTTCGGATTCAGATATATCCGACTTGAAAATACGAATTAAAATTCAGATTGGTATTTTAGTTTTAGAGACGATTTGGATTTCAGTTTTCTTCGTATTTAGGATTTTTTTTAACACCCTTAATATTTGGTAGACCCAACAGCCAAACACCTCTCGATAGAGGTGTACAAAAAAACGGACCCGGAACCGGAACCGACAACCCGAACCGGAACCGGAACCGGAACCGGTCATACCCGAACCGGTGGGTACGAACGGGTACGGTTTTTCAGACAAATTAGAACCGGAACCGGAACCGAAACCGGAAAACCGGAACTGGTTCCACCTGAACCCGGCCAAAACCCGAACCGGAACCGGTCAAAAACCGGTTGGAACCGGTTAAAACCCGGAACTGGAACCGGAACCGGGTATTGACTTTGTTGACTGGAACTGGAACCGATTGGAACCGGAACCGGTTCCAAAAAAAACCCCATTTGTACACCTCTACCTCTCGAGACCCTCCCATTGTTAGCTAAATAACTAGTTTTCTCATAAAAAAAAAAAAAAAAACTTATGTTGTATTTAACTTCTTATTACAGATAGATTTTTTTTATTTAGGTTTATCTTATTTATTATTTCTCTGTTTATTCAAATTTAAAAAAAAATATTATTTTTGAAAAAAAATATGAAATGAAATAAATTACTAAAACAAGTACTTATAAATTCTTATGATATATTAATATTAAACTGTAAGCTTTTAGCTTAATGGTTACCTAATTCTCTATGTAAGATCGTCGAGACATATTTACTAAGACAATATCAGAGGATTTATCTAGTTATGTGGTTTCTCCTAAGGTGGGTTGAGGCGTATGTCTAGAGTGTCAAATCTGAGTAGACGGTTAAAATCTCATCTTGTGTGTTTTCTTTTCAAGCCGTTCAATAAAAAATTTCTTAAAACAGACCATCGGTTACCTTAATTAATGATAATATTAAGGCCAATTAATAATCCTTGGTGATCTTATATATATCATGTATCAAAGCGCGTAGGTAGGCGATGTGTCTCATTGTTGCCAGTTTTCCGACGGGGTTTTCTGGTTAATATTATTTTAAAGAAAAAAAATACCATATCACATGCTAATTATGAAGATTTGTTGGTATTAGAAATTGTATCATTTTAAAGAAAACATGTTGTATAGCGAAATTATGAGAACAAGGCTACATTAAGCCCAATATTTTATGTGGGCCATTTAATATTAAAATACAAACCCAATTTGTTGTATAATAATATTTTAAGTTTAAAGAATCACAAAACCGTGTTTTAACGGGCCCATTAATTTAAGCTGCAACGCTTGAAGTTAGAGGTGCACAAACCAGTTTTTTATTTTAAAAAAAAAAAGCGAGTCCGGGTCCAAACCGGTTTCGGTTTCAAACCAATTCCGATTTTGGTTAACAAAGTCAAGAATCGCTTCCGGTTGGAGCCAGGTTTTATCGGGTTTTGGCCGATTCTTGTTCCAGATTTGGCCGGGTAAACGTGGAACATGTTATGGTAATTCAAGTTCCAGTTACGAATTTTTTGAGAAACCGGAACCGCCTATACCCGTCAGTTTGGGTAGAACCGGTTCCAATTCGGGTTTTTTGTCTACTTCAAGTCATTCGTAAACTTGTTTTGGTTTGACGTTGGAAGTTGGGGTTAAATAGATTCCGTCTAATCCCATATGAATACATATTCAAACCCTTTCAAACCCAAATTCATCTAATCATCACAATTCACAATGGCAAAAACAATAATTATTATTATTGTATGGCAACACATGAATAATTTGGTCTCTAATTGCAAACAATGAAAGACTCTTTTAAGTAATTTTTCATAGTACACACGTCACAAGGACAAGTTGTATCAGGATTTAGATCGATTGAATAAGTTATCGATAGAAGTCAGATATATAACTTAACTTATTTTCTTCTTTTGTTTATCAACACTAAGGAGTAATTTGGTCATTTCATAACTAGTTGAAAGAAAATTTAACAACAGTTGGTTCAACAAGCACACATGTTAATTTTTTTAAAGTAGAAACCACCTGTGTTATTTTAAAAGTCTAAGGATGAAATATAAAATGTAAACAAATCACACGGTCCATGTAATTAACTCTTCAATAAATAAATAGAACAAGGATATATAATCAAAAAGTTAAAAGTAGAGAAGATACCATGATATCAAACATAAGAAGAAACATATATCTAAACAGAAAAAGAAAACAAATAAAAAATATGTGGAGCATTGAAAGTATAATTTGATGGTTAAGAGTATGATAGTGGTCAATATCCTTTTTAACAAGCATGTTTAAATCATATTAATCTCATTTATTAGCCCAAATGTGTACTTAAAACTAAGGCTGTCAAAACGGGTCTTAACGGGTTTTAACAGGTTTCAGACGACGCAATTAATGCAAATATAAACATGAAAACGACTTGTTTAACACTTGGTTTGGTGATTTAAGATGACAAATCTATATTTTATGTAACAAAAAAGAAAAATGATGAAGTCTAGCCTCTTAATTTTTATTACTTTTAAAAAAGTAAAAAATCAAATAGTAATTTTTTTGCTAAACAGGTCTAATCGTATCTTAATATGTATCCATTTTTCCAGCCCTACTTAAAACCGAGCTCTATGGCTTATAAAGGGACATGTAGAGAAAGATCATTAGTGGGCATATAATTTGTAATGAGTGATGGATAAGAGGTTGGCTAACGATTAGGAAAGGTGAAATGCGGTTAATTTGAGATAAAAACAAATTAACAAGAAAATTATATTGTGCGATAACGATAATGGAGCATACATGTCATAAGTTGTGTACAGTACAACCCAAAGGACAAATATCATACTTTCATATTACAAAATTATTACAAATAATTAATCATAAGAAAAAATGAGTTTCTCTGGATGATTATAATGTATCAATATTTGAAAAAATAAAATTAGTATGAAGTTTTAATGATCTATAAAAGCAAAGTTACTAATGATGGAAGAAAAACCATCAGTGTTAAGTAAGACCTCAAAAAGTAAGGAGTTGAACTTTTAAACTTATAGAAAGTAATAGACTAAAAGCAAAAGTTTTTCTTATCATTAAAAAACATTTGAATTGTGTTGATTAACAATCAAAGATTATTTTATAATATTTTGAGAAAATATTTTTTCAAAATTTGTATACTAATAGCTGCAATCAAGTACTTGAATCTTTATTTCTCAAATACCTTTGTGAAAAGGTTTATTTGTTGTTTCTCACTACGAACTATAAACTTTATGAAAAGGAACCAGTAGGTCTGATTTTAATCAATGAAGTCTTGTCTTAATGGTAAGATAAAAGTATGGGAGAAGTGACAGGAGACCCAGGTCATGGGTTCGATTCTTGATCACACCCGGTTTTAGCGGCCTTCCACCGTCGTGCCTTTGGGCGGGTGCTTGGGTCTAGTTTTCTTGGGAATTGGTGTCTGGTGGGCTAGGAGCTCCGTCCTTCTGGAATAGAGGCTAGCTTGGGCATCCTTTAGCCATTAGAGGCTGCGTACGAAGTATCCGACAGTTGATTAGATTGCTATTAAAAAAAGGTCTAATTTTAATCACACAACTGATCAACACGTAAGAACTCATACTTTAATTATTTGTATATAATACAACAACATAAACATATATTACGCTTGGTTTCGTACACAGATTATAAGATTTACTATAAGATATAACAATATTCGGTTATAATTGATTGTTCTTCTAGTTCATTATGTGTTTTTACTAACTCAGCATCATTGATATTTATGTTGTACACAAGTACTTTATTAGAAAAGTGACATTAGAATAAATCAGTAGTTCAGTAGAAATGTTCATCAATAGAAACTAGAAAGTCCATAACAACAACAACAACCTTACCCAGTATATTCCTACTTTTTAGTAGAGTCTGGGGGGAAGGATAGATACAAACATTACCTATCTTCCAATTGGGATAGAGAGGCTGCTCCGAAAGATTCCCCGGTTCAAAGTTATCTTTTGAAATTGATCATCCCAATGATTTTAGCGTTATTTTCACAAAATAATTGAAATAACGTTAAAATTAGTGCACTTTTACTTTTGCATCTTAAGGACCTACACATATATACATTATATGCGTGCACCACAAATGGGGCGTACTAGAAAGTCCATAACATGATAACAAATAGTAAATCTATAGAAATTACTAAATTTGATAAAACTAGAACATTTGTTGAATCTCTAATCATTAGTAGAAACAGACAAGATCCAAATTAAGTAGAACTTTATTACAACCAAATAATTACATTTGAAGAAGTTAATGTTGCATTGAGTTGTTTTGGCCGGTAGGACATCAATCATCAAGCTCTTAGCAATCTTATCTTTGAAATGGTCTAGATTTGGATTCAGATCGTTTTGTTTCATTCGTTTCTAACTACAATCAAAGTTGGTAATTTCCCGATTCGATCTCTAACTTGGACTTATATGTTAAACTCTCAGTCCTCGTAACCAGCTTGCCCAATCAAAGGTCATCCAAAAGTGCTCGACTGGATTGGCTAAAGCATTGGTTCATCTGTTCCTGACTCGACTGGTCCGATCTAAAACATATCCTCTGGTAAAAAGAAAATTGATTACAGCATAATTTTATTTTTGTAAGATATTGATTTGTACCTATCAAATTATTCTTTTTCATTAGTTAAAGATATTTGATTTGTACTAAAACAAATTGAATTTTTAATCCATTAGAAACAATAATATCACATTCCCAATAATGGACATTATAAGAATCTTGTAGCCAAAAGAATCTTTGCCGAAATATTAGAATCTTTATTGAATCTACAGGACATCATAAGAATCTTGTAACCAAAAGATTATTTGCCGACCAAAGGACGTTTGTCACAATGACATCAAAGTGTGTTAAAGGTGTCCTTCCTAAATAGGTTGAGATTTCTAGTCTCACAGTGGACAAAAAGTGAAAAAAAATTGTTGTTTTTATTTGCTGAAATATTAGAATCTTTAATGAATCTACATACATTAATCAACGGGGTACAACAGGTTTTTAATAAATAAAATATTACTGTATATAATAATCAAAGGAACCGTGGTAATGTTTACACAAAGTTACAAAAATAAAAATTATTTCATTATAAACATGTTTTATAACCTTAATACTTAAACTTATTATAAAACTGATATCATAAAATTTAAACATGTAATTTTAAATATTCACTACCCAAATATGTTATTTACGCAAACCATAGATGTTACATGTGTACTTAACTCATCTTTTTATTTTTATGTTTAATACATACCTAGTTTTACATATGGAATCATGAAAACGGCAAAAACACTTTAGGTAATGCTAACGAGACACAAAGAGTAAAAAAGAGATGCAATAATAATAATTTTTGTTAGAATAGTAAATACACACATTCATGTTAATCTAATCCTAAATGTACTTAATTATATGTTTTCAACAGGATCTGAATCTTTTTTATCTTTATTATAGAAAACAAACACTACATGTGTGTGTATGTATATATTTCTCGGTAAGGCTCCCCTAAAAAGTTTTTTTTTTTTTTTGTAAGAATGATTTTTAAAAACTCGAAAACCGACCCAAACAAACTCTGATTAAATTCAT
Source organism: Mikania micrantha (assembly GCA_009363875.1). Lineage (NCBI taxonomy): Eukaryota > Viridiplantae > Streptophyta > Magnoliopsida > Asterales > Asteraceae > Mikania > Mikania micrantha. The sequence goes on from CM018684.1 coordinate 61,667,294, forward strand.
TTTAGATAATTGGAACCAGCTTGTAATTCCCTAAAATCTAAACCTTAAATCCTAAACAATAAACACTAATAATAATACCAAAATTATAAAAACAAACCCTAAACCTAAAGATAAAACCTAAAAGCTAAAAAAGCATTCCCTAAAATCCAAACTCTAAAACTAGTTGTTAAAACTAAAACTAAAAGGCAAATATTGTAGGGTTCGATTAGACAGTTCCAATATCATCGAAATGAGTTCAATCGGAGTTCGTTTAGGTCGGTTTTATAGATTTTAAAAATTATTTTTAGCCTTTTTAGACAAAATAGACTTTTTATTTGATTTTCAATTTTACTTAATTTGGTTTTCGTGTTAAGCCGCCTTGATCTGCTCGAGTCCTTGGCTCATGAACACGCTAAGGGAGGTCGGAGTGGGAGCCGGGAGAGAAGTGGGGAGAGGCGGGGAGATTTGGGGCCGACCGGGAACACCACCCCCCGGAAGTGGGGTGGGGTGAATCGGGTAGATGGCACCGAATTTCACCGAGCGTGGGAGAGAAAATATATCCAAAAAAAAATCCAATTTTTAAAAAAAAAAAATGTTCTCTCATCTTCAAACGGTTGGTTTTAAAAAAAAAAAAATCCAATTTTTTTCTATTTAAATAACTCCAAAACAACCAAAATCTCACACTTTTTTCTCTCATCTTCTACAATCTATACACTAAATTTATAAAATTTTCAACTAAAATGGAAGGAGGTTCATCACGTGGTGGGTCGTCAACCAAGAAATTTAGAAAACCACGACAAAAAAATGTTCAAACGCCTCAAATAAACCCGTTCAACACACCCGGGTATCATCCACAAATGCCATCTCCGAATCAACCAACATTTTACTCTTTTTTTTTTTGTTGTATTCTTTTTTTTTTATTTTAAATTTAATGAATCTTTTTTTATTTTATTAATATTATTATTATTTTAATTATTTATTGTTAAAATAATTAATTAAAAATAAGATTTGAAAATGGGGAAAAGTGGGGAAAAGTGGGACGACACCGTGCAAAATGGGGAAAAGTGGGGAAAAGTGGGGAAAAGTGAGGAAAGCTGATGTGGCGCTGATGTGACAACGGGGAAAAGTGGGGAAAATCTAGACGACTCCTTGTGGCGGGGGTGCCTCTCATGGGACCTAGAAATACCGATGAACCAATATGAACAACCCAAGATCGACCAAAAACCCAAATCGGTCTGGTCTTCACCTAATGTTCATGACCTTGTTCAATTTTGATGATGGGTCAATCCGGTCATGTAGGCGCACCCATTATCACCACTAAATTTTTATTCAACCAGATTATTTTATAATTAATCTCTATGAACCAAATAAAAAAGGTACAACTGGCGTCCCAAGAATCTTGTATGCATATAAATACATTTTTCTGGATATGAGACAAGATTTTTTTCGTCTATTCAGAATTGGGGAATTAATCTCCGATATCATCGAAGAAAACAAGCCAAATAAAATCGATGAAACTTATTTGCATTTGAAATATGAGATGATATTAATTTTCTTATTAAGATAATTAACTTAAAAAACAAGTAATATCATTTGAAACATGATTAAATTGGTAAAGCTAGACATAAATACATAATCCAAAATTTTGAGTTAGACTAAAATTCATACTCTACTTTCTTTTCTAGTTACACTAAGCACATTTTAAGTTTTACGACAGAATGATAGTTATGATAATTTATTTTTTGATTTGGGTTTTCATATTTAGAATTGTGTTGTCATCGATGGTCTTGATTTGTGGCTATGACAGCCTAAGTTTGCTTTTTTTTCCTTTTGTTTTTCATTGTTTGGATTTTTAAAAGCTTGATCATTATCATCATATGTGTTGTAATTGGGTTTTTTTATGTCTTAAGATTTTACTCCATAGAGACCTACATATGAGCCAAAAAACATTCTACTTTAACCAAATTAGATTTCATGTATAGGTTTCTACGAGACGTATGACCCCTTATGACACTCATTTATTCAACAATGATTGGTCTAGTATATGTATCGTTTATGACATATACGAGATCGAGGCATATACGAGTCCAATCATTAAAAGTTAAAACTGATAAATTCTGACAAATAATGATTGACACTATGTACGCCTCGTATAGACATATGTGAGACGTATTAAGGGTGTGAAGTATGAGGGTTAGATGTAAGAATAACATTAACCAATTTTTAACAACAAGCATAATTAATTCTTGATTGTTTATTTAATTAATTAAAATCCAATTTGTTCTTCAATTATCCTTAATGAGTTATTAGCTTCAGCTAACATTTATATTTTTTAAAATAAAATCATAAAAACTTTAAACACACATCATGACCCACTTCTTTGGACTTTGGAGACTACATTAGGGACAATTAGTAATTATCATAATAAATTATAGATATTACATAATCTAAAGCATTGTGCAATCATATTATAAAAAGTAAAAACTATGCAGAAACTACATATAGAAAACACAGTCACAAAATTCCACCCAAAACCCATGGATCAAAACAACCTTTTCAACAAAATTCTTTACAAAATCAAGCAACTGGTTGTCGTCAATCTCATGTTAGCAATATCTAACTGTTTCGCCGCCACGGAAACCGCCAACGAACCACCGTCTGCGGTTTCACCACCACCAAAAACCGAACCAACGATAAACGCACCCATGATAGTTGTGTTAGCCTGCCTGCCAACTGCCATCTCGTTAATTTGCTTATTTTTCTTCTACCTCCGTCACTATAATGAGCGTCAACTCGCACTCGCTGCCGCCACGGGTCACGGTCAACGGGCCTCCATGAAGCTGGCTACGGCTTTTGGGCTTGACCCTGCTGTTATTGCAGCATTCAAAAGTTTTACATACTCGACAGTGAAAGATATCAAGATTGGTCAACAAGTGCTAGCATGCGCGGTGTGCTTAAACGAGTTTCATGATCATGAGGCTCTACGGTTATTACCAGAATGCAGCCACGTGTTCCATCGAGATTGTATAGATGAGTGGTTGAGTTTACGTGTCACATGTCCGGTTTGTCGAGCGAGTCTTGTTCCAAAGCCTAGTCAACTCAGTTGTGAGACTGAGTTGTCATGTGGCCCGAACAGACCAAAAGAAGATCATGTTTCAGTTGAAGTGATTGATGTGAAACATGATTGTAACACCCCGACCGATGGCGGAAACATCGGGGCGGCACGAAGTGTAGATTGTTCATAGCACAAGGTATAAAGTTGTAAATTGTTCAAACGTTAAACTCAAACATTTATTACATTTCTTTAAATTCTCAAACCCTAAATGTTACATCGTTTCAATTATAATACATTAAATACAAATTAAATGCAAGCTAATCCAAGCTCGTTAATATAGCTAACTTGTCATTTCCACCTGAAACATGTTTAAAATCAAGTGTCAACTACGAATAGTTGGTGAGTTTCATAGGTTTGAATACTCACACCAAAATATGTTTACAAAAAAAAAAAATGTTACAAATGATGTCATATGTGAACACAAAGCGTAATGAACATAGTTAAAATGAACTAGTAAGTAAAGCAGATCAACAAATGATAACAAATGATGTTTGACCTATGATTAGCATTACTAAAATGCTCAAATAGTAAACTATCACCGCGGGCCTCCCCCGAAGGGTAAATCAAACAACGGTGGGATGGTCGGTCCAATAGATCTATCATAGTCACTAAAATGAATGTGATCAATGCCTATCCTTAACTAAAGTTCACAAACTATAAAGTCATTAGCTAAGTTCACAAGAAAATGTTTAGAAGTTGAAATAAGTTCAAAGATAACATGTTTCACCCCAAAAGTTCAAAACATGTAAAAGAGGGGCTATGAAGACTCACCTTAATGTGTGAAATAATCTTGTGTAATGTATGTCAAAGTATGGCTCAATGTATATCCAACAAGTTCAAAATTCACCTAAACAGTTCATTTGATATAATGTTAACATAGTTATGCCTCTAAGTTCAAAATGGATCAACGAATTTGATTTGTTTTGATTAATTAATCTTAGATTTTGTTATGATTTCTTTGTTAAATGGATGTAGTAATAATGTTTTACAATGTTTAAATTGCTTATAAAATTTAATTTATTTTTATGTTTAACCAAAATATTGAAAACTTGTTTTATAGTTTAAATGATAATTAATAATGTTTTAAAAGAATTTATCAAATGATTTTTCAATGTAAAAATTGATCATAACATATTGCAAATAGATAATTGAATTATTAACTTATGAATATTATAAATAAATAAAGCTTATTAAAATGCAATATATATGTTTTTTTTTTTTTAAATGTATAAGGTTATTAATATTTTTTTTAAAACATACGTGATTAACATAAATTGTAAAAATTTATATGTCATGATTAAATCTTGTAAGTACAATTATAAAAATATTTATTTTATAGCATGTATAAAATTATTAAATAAATTATAGGTATTTAAGCTACTAAAAATATAATTACTTATTAATAATATATATATCTATATATTAAATAAATTCCAGAAGTATGGAATCACAAGCGTTGACCATCTGGACAAGCACCATGAGGCCATCAATTCTTGTTTTCGTTTTGTCTTAACATGTTACAGATTCCAATTCCCAATTCCTTTAGAAAAAAAAAAAATAAAATAAAATAAAAACCTAATGTTTTCTTGATCCAAATTCAATCTATTTTGATACCAATCGTTCAAGCCACCATAGGGCTTTTGTTCACAATCAGAAACCGAGTTCATTGACGTATTAAACACTTACCTTAGTTTGTGTTTTGCTGGGTTTCGACAGAGGAACAGATTGCGGCGAACCGAGAGCTTCAATGGCTTGACTCGTGATTTAGAATGATTTTGGGTGTGTTTTTCGTTTACAGAAACGTTAGGAATGGTCCAATGTGATTGTATTTTCGATTAATTTGATTTTTATACTCGTTTTAACCGACTTTGATTAACGCGTTTTTTTATCTTATTTTTGGTATGAATTCTTGATTGATACGAATTGAATTCGATTAATTAACTGTTTGATTATGTTAAAGCGTTTGAACCCTTTCCATAACCGGTCCTTGTTAGCTGTAATCGAGTTGGGATGCTTCGAATTAGTAACCGGGTTGCGTTCGGGTCCAATTGGGTCGTGGGTAGGTACCATGGGCTGGTTGGGTGAAGAAGGAGACTACTTTGGGCTTTTGGCAGTTATGGTCCCTCTTTGTTTTCCTTAGTAAATCCAGTTTCAAATTTGCCACTTTTAACCTTCAACTTTTGTAAAATCTTGTTTCTAATTCTTTTAAATTGTTTAAAAATTACAATTAATATAATCTGATTATCTTTTTATAAAAAATTTATTTTAAATGCTATTATAAAAATTACAACGTAATTATTTGTCTTTTTTTTATTTATCCATAATTAAAGATTATAAAAGAATCTTATGATTTAAGTTAGAAATTCATAAATGTTTTATTTATTATTTCAAAAGCTTATAAATGCTTAATTTAAAATTATATAATTATGACAAAATTATTTGTTTAATTTTTATAAAATCTTTTATGAGATCATTTTGTAAACTATTTTAACTATCACAATGTGATTTGATTCATTTGTTTAAATTATATAATTATAAATAATTTTCATACCCACGACATACATATGTATTTATACGTATGTATATTAAATTACATTAAATTTGTTTTTATATATATATTTATTATTATTATTTTGTTTTGTACACTTACATTATGAATGTGTATACTCTTATAAATGAAGTTTCAAGTGACATCATAATTCGGTTATTAAATATAATTGCTTATTAAATTTCAGGAATGTTACAATGATCTTGCACCTCCTAGAAAATTGTCCCGCTCGTGTTCGATGGGACATCCGATGGTGGATCGAGCCATAGGAAATGTTGATAGGTACACATTGAGGCTATCTAATGACGTACAAAGTGTTCTTAAAAATCCATCAAGCAAAAGCAGGACTGATATGTCATTATTACAGGAAAGCAGTTTGAAAATGAGTCTAAGAAGTGCAAGTGCAAAATTCGTTAGAGGGTCGGATTATTTTGAGTACGAGAGCTTCGGCCAGGAAAGACGGTGTGGTGGACGAAATTTTCGGATGACAAGCTCGTTTATTTCATGTGGTGTTAGTGGTAGTAGCAGTGGTTAGTAGTAGTGATATGAGGATTTACGTTCGATTTCGAAACGATTTTTGAATTATGTTGACCACATCAAACCGTTAATAACAAAAATCTAGTAAGATACTGATAACAACATGAGATTAAACGACTATTGAGGTTAAATAATAAGTTCAAAAGCGTTATATCTCAATTTGTGAACTTCGTCTTTGTTGTCATTCATATATCATGCATGTAATAAACCTCACATAAATTTAATTTAAATATTTATAAATAAAATAACTTAAATATGAATTCTCAAATTATATACTAGAGCCTTTACATTAAAGCTTGAACAATCATCCCCATCTATTATCATTTAGAGTTGAAATTTCAAAGTTATTTAGTTCATTTATGGACAAAAATAGTAACATTATTATTATAATTAATTGTAGATCCTCAACTTTGTTTTGATGATTTCACTCACCTGATTCTCATAAAAGATTGTTGTTTGTGTTTTCATGATTAAAACCCATAAAAATTAAAATCCTCTTACTAACATATGGCTTCTTGTACCATTAATATTGTTTGTTTTGTTTGCAATGTTCTTATTCTTAGGTACTATTTTTTTGTTTTTAGGTAAAAACTTTTCATGAAGGTCTCATCTGTAAATTATTATCAGCTGAGTCACTAAACAATAAAGTTCGTCTTTCATTCATAGTCAATACACCCAAAACACGTCAAGGGTCTATAAGGTGTATAATTCCTTATCAATCCAACATCTCTCATATCCACATCTGACGTTAGATTTGCATATGGTGTAACAAACACTCATTTTAGACTATCATCCTAAATAAGATCTGTCCCACCATCCTCTTCAAGATGTAAAGTTTGTCTAATGTGTCCATTTGAACTTCGCTAGAGAAGAGATGCAGGAGAGATGTTGGGTTCATAATAAAATATAAATGATCCAATATATATACCATCAATGCATTTTCAGTGCATGGGTTGTGGATGAGATGAGAACTTCATTGTTAAGTGTGCTTATGACAAAACTTCAAGGATGAATGACATTTCTAGGAAGTTTTAACTTGTGCAACCAAAAGCAAATTCGTGAGCTCTTATTGAGCAAAGTAGACAACATTTGAGGTAAGAGGATCCAGATGCTACAAATGGTATCAGAGCTAAGTGCAACACCGTTGTGCCAAAAAGACTTTAGGTTCTATAAGGAGGGTGCAAATGTATGTCTTATATCAATTGAGACAGAGAACGAAATCTTCCTTGTAATAGCGTGGATGTCTTCTCTACCAAGATATGTTTTGTTTGGGTAAGCAACCCATCAAGTTAAAACATCCTTAGTCTCTTGTGAGCACATTGTAAAGTGTTGGTGGTAAATAAACCACATCGTCTCTCCTGCCTCTTCTCTTTTAGTGTGTTCGATATGAACACACCACAAATAGGAAATTTAGGCCTTATGGGAAAAAATAGAATGAAAATCTCTAATATAATTGGACATGTTTTTAGTGGGGTCTATCCTGACTTAACCATACATATAACTACTAGTATCTGGTTACTGTCAAAGATTAACTAGGTTTAACAAGACAGATTACCAATAGTCTATCAAGGATCTAAGATTTTGTTGAACTAGGAACTTAGAACTAAGAATTTAGTTGCTAATGTATCAAAGGATGACACAAACTCAATTCCTACCATCGATACTTTTGTGAATTTTATCCATGCTACGGTGACATCAATGTTGCTAATATGTCTGTAAATTTATGCCTCTCCATAACCAGTGGTGAAGCTTGGAAAAAAGTTCGGAGGGGCCGAAAGATTTTTAGGAAGAAAACGAAGGGGGCCGAAGGATTTTTAGGATGAAAACGAAGGGGACCGAAGGATTTTTAGGAAGAAAACGAAGGAAACCAAAGGATTATCGGACGAAATACCATTATATCGACACTTTTAAGACTGCGTGCAGTGGGTACCCCGTTGGGCACGCGGGCTTGACCCCCGCCGCGGTGTCCAGCGGGAACACCGCCCCACTAGCCAGCGGCCCCCGCTAAAACAGCCCCAACGGCTCCCGCTCCCCGTGGAATTTCAAGCGATGTGATTGGATGCCACATATTACCGTTGTTGAACGGTATGAAATCAAAAAAAAAAAAAAAAAATCAACTTTTTAAAACTAAATAAATACCCAACTTTTTTTACCCAAAAAACCATCCAAATCTCTTCATCTTTCATCTTTCTCTCTATATTTTTTAAAAAAAAAACACAAACATGAATCCAAGGCCTAACAATCCCAATCCCGAATTCAACCCGTTCTCGTACGATCCCGAATCACTTAGAAATTTTTTGGCACAACTACAACAAAACCCAAACATCCAACACTTTCAACAACATCCACCAAACTTCCAATCTCCTTCAAACTTTCAACCCGGTTTTGCTCCCTTCTCTCAACCGAGGTTCGAATCTGATTTTGTTTCCCCGAGCCAACATGATAACGAGGTCGTGCCGGAGACACAAGACACTCAGAAACGCAAAAAAGGTAAGAAAAACAAACAGCCGGCTGGAACAGGGCCGAGTAGTGGTCCAATGACACCGAAGCAATGGACTCAAGATGAAGAAATCGCTCTCGGAAAATGTTACATGGACGAATCCGAGAACAAAACCAAAGGTAAAAATTTTATTACTTAGTTTTGTTATATATTATTTTAAAGGGTTTAATTTTTTAACTTACTTTTGAAATTTTTTTTTGTAGGTAACTCGCAAAAACGAGAAAATTTTTGGAAAAAGTAACCGTTAGTTGGCACAATGTGATGGGCTTCGATGCCGAATACCGCACGTATCATCAACTAAATTCAAAGTGGAAGGATATGTGCACCAAGTTAACAAAGTTTAGTGGGATCTATAGCAACTGCGCAAACAACCGAAAAAGCGGGATGAGCGACGAGAACGTTTTGAAATGGGCCGAAAAAGAATACCAACTAAAGAGTAACGGCCAAACGTTTAACCACTACCACGTTTGGGTGGCGATAAAAGACTCGCCAAAATTCCGTGTTCTTTGCCAAGAAGGTAACGAGGTCCAAGGTTCTTCAAAAAGAACCAAAAATTCCGAAACGAACGAGTATTCGCCCGGGGGTTCGACCGCACATACAAATTACGCGGTTAACCTAGAGGATGACGAAGAAGAACCCGAGTTCGACACCCCACCGGAACCGGTTAGACCGACAGGTCGAGATACAACAAAACGGGCGTCCTCTTCGAGTCGTCAAACCGTCTCCTCTAACACGTCAACAACCGAACTCGCCGAGCAACTCCAAGCTTTCACAACTTTTCAAAAAATAAAACACGAAGAAAGGAAAAAAATGCACGAAGAGAAAACTCTCCGATCCGACCTCAGAGCACTTGAGTCTATGCCTCCCGACATGCTCGACGACGAAGATCGTGAAATAATGCAAAAAATGAAAAAGAAACTCTTGGATAAATATCGTTAAATTTTATTTGAATTGTTAGTTTTTTTTGTATGGTTTTTTTTATTTAAATTTGCAATGTAATTTTTATTTTATTTGGATCTTTATTTGAATTGTTTAATTAAATTCTAAGTTTATTATTTTTTGTTTGCAAAAAAAAAATAAATAAATCAATTAAATTTAAAAAATGTTGATGACGTGGAATAGTGGGGAAGGGTTTTCAGTGGGGTGACCATTGTGGGTGATTAAGGTTTTCAGTGGGGTGATGACGTGACATGAAATTTCAGTGGGGAAGGGTTTTCAGTGGGGTGACCGCTGTGGATAGTCTAAGCGAAAAAACAAGGGAGGCCAGGCTACCCCCGGGCCCTTCTAATCCTCCGCCCCTGCCCATAACACCCGTCAATCAATGATTTGTTTGTATAATCTATTAGAATCCAATGATAAAATACAAGCACCAAAAATTACTTTTACAATTTTATGAGAATTGAAAATATAAATGTTATTATATGATTTCTCATACTATGTATTGTTGGTATGGTTGTAAAGCTCGCTAGACGCTAGTCAAACGGCAAAGTATCGAAACGGCAAAGTATCGCCTAGGGATTAGTCAGTGTTAGGCGGATTGGAATTTTTATATGTAATTTTACAAATATATATTATACACACATCAATATCAATAATTTAATATAATACTTCAAATAATTTAAAAAATAAACTTAAATATACTAAATCAAGTACTTCAAAGTTTAAACTTAAACACCGAGTTCAAAGTTTAGAGATGGATTTCGATGTTAAGCGGCTGGATTTGATGTTTCAGAGACATATTAAGGATTTTTGGTTGACAAATGTCTAAATAATTATGAAATTTGTCCATTTTTATTAGAAAAAGGTAAAAAAAAAGTCAAAAAAGAAAAAAAAATCTACCTAGGCCGATTAGACCCCACATAGGCTAAAATCAAGACAGTAGAGGGCTGCCTAGTACCTATGCCGATTTTTACAATAGTGATTGTTAATAAATCCACATATTATTGAAATTATTAAACCCAGATTTTGAATTTTCACAATTTCACACAATTCTCAAAATATGAATGATGATTTTGGGCCCATTACACTGGGCTTATGTTCGTCTAGTAATTTCTGGTGTGAGTCAATAAGTCATACATCATGCTTCACAGTTCACACTTATTACAGCTTCCATTACATAGAGAACTAGAACTAGGGTTTTTCTGCACCTTATCAAGGTAACCACTTTCTCTTATTGATCAATTTCGATCTATATTGCAATTATTTTACAAATTCTGTTTCTTTTTAGTTTCTTCGATTCGTATATATTCAAAATATGCCAATATTAGGGTATTTGATATTGAATTAGACATTTGAAAGTTTGTGTTGTGTCGGAATAAAAATTTGGTACTTTTTAATCAATAATCTTTTGGTTAATGAAGTGTTGGACTGTAAAAATCATTACATATGTTGTAATTTCGTGACACAAAATTTCAGTCTGTAATTGAATTAGACATTTTGATGGGGTTTTGGTTGACTTTAATATATGATTCTTCAGTCTAGGATTGAATCTATTGGAAGATGGAATTGCATGACCAATTTTCTTACCAAGTTAAAAGCTTTTTTTTTTTTTTTCAAATTTCAAGTTTCATGTTTTTAGATTGATTCATGAGAAGTTGATTCGTTTGATCTAGATTCTAGAAATAAAAATGATCACTTGAACATTTGGTTGTGAGTGGTGTTTACTTGAATTTTTGACACTCAAGAAATAGAAAATACAGAAAAATTTTGGGAAACTGTTAAATTGGGTAGATAGCTATGCATCATCTTATGATTGAAGTAACATATTATCAGTTTTGGTCAAATCAATGTAGTATACCATGTGAAATTGAACAATTAACTAATTAAGGTAACCGCATTTGATCGGTGATCAATTGTTTTAAAAAATATATTTATATTTATATAGTTGTTAGTATTATTGTTATTCATTCATAAACACAGGCAACAATAGATTCAAACACAGCCAGCACCAACTATAACTTCCAGGACAAACTTCACCAGACCCTTGATTGTTTTTAACTAGGAGTACACTTAACTACCTTGATTAAGAAAAATTAAGAGTAATTGCCCATTATAATAAAATGATTACCTTGATTAACCGGTTGCTTAATCTTTCTTGTTCTTAAGGCTCCATCATTATGGTTAGCACAGGAGAGCTGTTATCAGTTTCTCAATCTTCCATTTTTCTACCCCAATTCCATTCCCAAGTGTTGATTCAAGGGCAAAACCGTATCCCATACTATAAAGTTTGTACCACAGCTTCAACTAATTGTAGTAATGGCTTCTCATTGACAACCACATCAAATCTCTTATTATACCGCCCAATTAGCATCAAACATCAGTCAAGAAACCGGTTTTTAAGTGTGTCAAGAGGCTGTGTTGTTCCTGAAAAAGTACCAACTGCTCTTTCTGTTGATTTTGTAGAAGGAACTGATATCAAACCAGATAATACCAGTGGTGGTGGTGGTGGTAGTGGTGGTGGTGGTGAAGGAAACAATTGGGGCGGCAGTGGCGGTGGATCTGGTGGAGGCGGTGAAGGACCATCAGACGATAGTCAAAAGGAACCCAAAAAGATGGTGATGTCAATGTCTCAGAAGCTAACACTGGGCTATGCCGCCTTGGTTGGGCTGGGTGGATTGATGGGTTATTTGAAAAGTGGCAGCCAGAAATCTTTAATCTCTGGTGGCATATCGGCGGCATTATTATGCTATGTTTACACACAACTGCCTGGGAACCCTGTGTTTGCTTCATGCGTTGGTTTTGGTTTGTCAGCTGCTCTTTTGGGTGTCATGGGCTCACGATTCAAGAAATCAGGCAAAGTTTTCCCAGCTGGTGTTGTGTCTGTTGTTTCACTTGTTATGACTGGCGGGTATCTACATGGGATCATGCGCAGCTTCCATTGATGGTTGTGGTGAAAATGTGCAAGTTCATGAATGTTTCAAGACTATAGTATCCTTGTACTTTTGACTTCTTATGTGTTGAATAAATAGTTATTGTGAAGATCTTTGTAGAGCTTTTGTGGTGGTGGAATATCAACTGGTTTTGTTGTTTATTGTGTGATTTTTACAACGTAGAGGTGACATGGTCACTGAACCAGTTCCGGTTCCTACATGGTTCCATCCCTAAAATTGGTTTGGGTGTAACCGCTTGCCTAGGAATTGGTTCTAATTCCGGTTCAAAAAAATGGGTTTGTGCACCTCTAAAAAGGAGTAACATGATTTGGTTTATGGTTTAAAGAAATCGTATTTTACGGTTTGATTTATTGTTTATGCATTTGATAACCAAAGCGGTTATAAGCGGTCGACACATTAATAAAAAAAAATTATATGTCATATGAACGAATTGTCAAATCTTGAAAACCAACTTGTTCGGCCGACTGAACCAACCCAGGGCAGTTTGGCTTGTATTTTTCAAAATGGGTCAAAATCCGACCGAACCAAACTACCAATGCTCCTAGTTTACATTCATAGTTTTGTATCTTTTTTCTGTATTTTGAAAGAAACAAGTTAAGTTTTTGTAGCTTTTTCTATAATTGAAAATGACTTTGTGAGAACAAAAACCTGGATGTTTGGGTGTTTTTTATGATTACTTTTGTAAAATCATTGCATATTAAAAATTTTGTTATGATTTGTTAGTTTTATAGACTAATACATAAGTTGTGAAGAAAAGATGCGAAGAATATAAAATGTTCGTAATGATTTAGATGGATGTTAAGTATCATACATATACTCCTTGGTATTTATAAAATGCTCATTTTAAGTTTTAACCAAGATGTCTTTTCAAACCAAGGCTTTTAAGTTAATTTTAGCTATGTAACTTCTTGAACATATTCATATAAAAAATAAGATCAAGAAATTGCAAAGGAGGCCTAAAATTAAAGGGTTTGAACCAGCTCACTTGAAAGTAAATTAATTACATGAAGTTTATTAGGAGTTCTGCTTACTTGGCAAATCCTAATCAATAGCTATTGAGAATAAATACAACAAAATACGTATCATTTATAAGGGGCTCATGTCCTCGCAATGGTGGCCTATTGGTAAGAGGGTGGGAATCTATAATAAACATCTAGGGTTCAAAGCCCGACACCACCCAATTTTTCCTGGGTCACGCGATTTACCTCCCTCATGTTGACCATGGGACCGGTCGGTGAGAAGCGCGTGGCGTTCACCATTTTTTTATAAGGGGCTCACACCTCCCATATCTGTAATGGTTAAGAAATCTATAAATAGTAAAGGAAAAGGGTTGAAAATTATGTTATCATCTCTCACACTTCTACACATACAAACATACATTTGTACTCCATTCATATCTTTACGATAAATCAATACTTATTCTTTCGTCAGCCTGTGTGTGTGACATCAAATAATGATATTTCTATATGAAAGTGAGATTTTAAAACCTTTGAATCAAATCTGATTTTGTGTTTATAGTTCAAGAATTCATGTTTCTTGTTTATGTAGCATGTCAACATACTAGAAATGAGAGTTAGAAGTCTTGATTTGTGTAAAGTAATGTGAAAGTTCTTGCTTAAAATCTAATGATTGTATACTTTTGTTGCAAGACTTGCTTTTTTTCATTGCCACTACCCTTGAGGAGATAGCATCAATTAAAGGGATTCATAGTGATAAGTAGGTTAAATCCATTTTCTAAACTAATTACATTGATTTATATATGATAACTTTTCGAGTAGAACGACCCTAACTCATAGAACGACTTTAGATGGTTATTATTCTTATGTAATTATGGATTTATATATGATAACTTTTCGAGGTGTCATCTCCAGTCTAAAAAGTTATCTTCAATGAATCTATATTGTAATATCAACCATGTCATTAAAGAGGAGTCAAACCTAAACTGAATATTTTTTGTAATTGATTTTCAATTTCTATTAATTTTTGTTATGTTAAAAATCGTTTTCAATTATTAAACTTAAGTAGACAGATTAAGATTTAGCATTAAAAGCTCGTTGGACAAAATATATAGTATCTTACCTAAGTTATTTCACTCATGTGATGAATGCATTTGTTCTAAATGTGCACACCTACGTATAATTTTTCTTATAAATTAAAATCTTGTTTGCCTTTCGAAAATTATCATCATATTTCTACTCACATAGGACACATCAATCATACAAACACACTCAAATGACTAGCTTTCTTAGATCTAAGTTTCTAATCCTAATACTATTTCCTAAACATTCACAAAACAACTCAATATTACTTTTAATTATAAAAATTAATTTCTCTTTCATGTACATAACCCAACTAGACCTAATAATTCGTTCGCTAACAACCCTAACTCAGACCAGTTTATTTTTAATTAAACAAATACAATATACGATTAATTTTTCTTGTATTGAAAACTATTAAACGAATTAAAACAGTTATTCTATTTTGAAACAAATACATTTACATTTTTAGCAAATTTTATATACGTTCATGCATTTTTGGCGTCAACAGGAGAAGATTGTTGATACATGCATGCCGAACAAAAATTATCTACTTTTTATAATGTTAAAATACAAATGTGTGCATCAAATGCTACTTTAAGACAACTATATGAACAAGTTCTACTTCCTTCCTTATAGATCCTTCCCTTTCCCTTTGCACACCTTTGTTACCTTTTATGAAGCCTACTCTTCATAAAAACTATATACTTGAGACTCTCTATTGACTTGCACATCATGACACAAGGTTAGAATTCTGGAGGCCTTCTTTGCCTTGCACCTAAGCTACGTAGGAAAGGCCCAAAGCCAATCCCAAGAAACAATGAAGCTTCATATGATCTTTCTATATCTAGGTGCATGTAGCCCACATCTTCACAACCATATATATTTCACCGAGCCTTTCTCCGAGACACAAACTGTAACGCCTTTCTTGTCATTCACCAGGGCTTCCGTCAATGACTCCCTTGTCATCAAATCACTAGCTTCCTTGACCTTTCGGCAATGTGGTGGAATATAAGAGAATAAGAGAAATTCTAGATGATGTCTACTATTATGAACATAAGATCAAGGAAACACAAGAGTCCCGTAGAAGATTCCCTAGATCAACCGTGGTCTGATCACCAACTCTTGGGCCAAAATACAAGAAGCCCTGGTGCAAAGTTATGGCCAAACCATGCAAACGTTAACGAACAGAAACAAACAAATATAATCGGAGTTGGCTGGTGTAGTTGTTAACCAAATACTAAATGCAAAGTTGCTAACAGGGACCATTTTAGACAAGCTATGTCTGGTTAGATGATGTCCAGGATCAAAAATGCAAATTTAGCATTGTAATACAATAAAACATGTTGCTACTATAATTGGTTGACAGTAGGTTCATAGTTTTTTGTTTTAAACTATAAACCATCAAACCAATTGATATTATAAACCTCAGTCTTTTAGCAAGGTTCAGAAAAACAACACCACTGAGGATCATCTTCCATGACAAGAGAATTAGTTCTATAGCATTGACAATGCCTTTGAGACGTTGCGACTTATTCGATCATGTATGGGCTCCTGCACACAAACACACACGAGCATCACTAGATGATGATGATGATGATGATGATGATGATGATGATGATAATAATAATAATTATTATTATTATTAATTTTATTATTACCAAAACTAGATTATTATTATTATTATTAATTTATTATTAAACAGTCCAAACCCGTTTTGATTGTTACCGGCCCCCTTATTTGCTACATTTAAAACTTCCTTTAGCTACAAGATGTAAGAGATTTACCATAGTATCGGGTGTCTGAAACTTTGATCTTGTTATTGTCTCAAACAAGAATATGTATCTGCGATGAAAAAAGATGTATATTTGCAGCTGATCATTAGAAAATTAAGGTAACAATATGTCATATCTTCATTTGAAACAAACCACAGTCTTGACTATATGAGCAAATAAAAAGAAATAAAGAATGGTGTACACTTTATGACAAGATAGTTCCTTTTTCTTTTTTTTATTTGCATTTATGCTTCCACAAGTTAAAATTTTGTTTTGCTTTTTTCACCAAAAAGCGATGGCTAAACTGTAGCAGAAAAGACAAGACTCGGAATTATAATGGTATCAAAGTCATACCGCCAAGCCAACTCAGTAACAAGGTCTTCTGGAGCATCAGGGAGGACCTAAATTATAAATTAACAAAGTTTCAAGATTTAGTTATACAACTATACAAGTACGTTTAAGAATAAGTATATGCACAAAATGGTTGACAATATGATAAGACTTACCTTGTCCTCATAAGGATTGCAGTGATCTTTGAACCACAACCTCAAAAACTCCTAAGAATTGAAAACGTCAAAAGATAAATATTTTATTAATAGCAAAATACGGGGGTTTGACCAACTGAAATGAAACTGAAAAATCAAAAACACCCTATTTAAACCATTTTTCAAGTCATCACAAGGAAACTGTGGTACATTGGGACAAACTATAAAGAAGTAGATAGTTGCCATTTGAGATCAAGCAAATTTGATAGTCATAAACAAGTTTCCAAAGACAAGACTTTGACCTTATCAACATTTTCTGGTTCAACACCATTCTGAAAACGGGATTCATAAGAATGGGCTAACCAATATCTGCTCGAGTCAGGTGTATGGACCTGCATAAACAAAAAATAATTTATGGTTATTAATACAAGTGAGACGTAAAATGTGATTACTTTCTTGGTTTTAAAAATAGCGCCTGAAACACGTGTAGGAAACCCCCTCAGGGCCTTGATGTGGCGCCTCGTAAAAAATTAGGCTTTTGGTTTACATGATAAAAAATGCCGATATGTAAAAACAAAATGAGAGAAATACAGCTTTTGGTGGAAGAATAAAGTTTATTTTAGTGTTATATAGAGCAATGCTTTGCCTACATGAGGCTCTCACATCATGTCTCAGCTTGAGGACTAAATGCCATAGAGCACCTCACAAATTTTAAAACCAAGATACAGCAAGTGTGTGTGTGTGAGAGAGAGAGAGAGAGAAACCTCATCAATCAAGAGCACCGAACCATCAGGGCCCTTTCCAAATTCATATTTTGTATCAACTAATATCACACCATGCTCTAGTGCCACACGCTGTAATTTCAAACAATACTTTATTAAGAACAAAAAATAAATACTCACAGGAAAAACATATATCGTACAAATGATAAACCCTAGCTAGAGCTTATAGGAAATGCTGAGCTTTCTAAGACGTTATGGGCATATGCATTCAACACTATGTACTTAATTAACCACTGACCCTTAGTACCGTTGGGGTTTAAGATACCGGAGGAGGAATGGCGAGGTTGCGCGGTAAGTTAGAGGCAAAGGCTGAGAAGTAGACATTTATTGGTTATTGGTCAGATGATATAGGTTACCAGCTTTGGGATTTTCTAAGCAACAAGGACAAACATATCATCATCAACGAAACCAAGTTATACAAATACAGACACAGAAAGATCAAAAATTTAAGAAAAACAAGTTTTGTTTGAAGATGACAGTGAAGAAAAATCCGACAAGCATGTGACAAAAGAAGATATTTTTTACAGCGGGAGCACGAGGTGTTGATGATGATGATGATTGACGAAGCACAAGAGTGGGAACATAGGTGTTGGCAGTGATGCAATCAAAAGTGGGTCAGGAGATCCACTAGACCTACAGCACCACCAAATAAGTACTCACCATCTGTCATTTTTCTGCTAACAGAGAATGGTGAATTTCAAGATTACACTGAAGATGGTAATGTGAAAGATTCATTGTAGTGAAAGGAAGCAATAAAAGAAGAGATGACTTCACTTTATAAGAGTTAACATGATGGGCCTTTAAAATCCAGGATGAGCATGAATGTAGCAAAAGGTTTAAAGCTTAGTTAGTAGTCAAGGTATTTCAACGAAAATAGGAGATTGACTACAATGAAAGCTTCTACCCTGTTGTGAAGATGACTACTATCAAGTTGGTATTTAGCATTGTAGAAATTGAAAACTTGCATCTAGAACAACTAATGATGTTAAGATAGCATTTTTACATGGTAATCTTCATGAAAATATCCAAAGGGTTTTCAGGTAATTGGTAAAGAAAACTTGGTATATAAATCGAAGAAAAGTTTCAAGTAATTGGTAAACCAAGATAGCATTTTTACAAAGCCAAAGGGTTTTCAGGTAATTGGTAAAGAAAACGTGGTATGTATCTCGAAGAAAAGTTTGTATGGTTTAAAGCATTCGGGTAATTTATGAAACCTAGGAACCAAGAGTGAAATATTAGCAAACTACAGGGACCATCTTGGCAATTTACTTCAAAATATTTTTCCACATGTGAAATATCAAGAATAACCCAACACTCTCTCCTTTATCTTGATATAGACTCGTTTCTTCATCTAAGTAGTGTCAGCTCATCATCTTGAAACAAATTGGTCTTTTCTTCCTTTGGTTTGTTCTTAGGATATTCAGTTGCATACTTACCACACTCTTTGCAATTGTAACATTTAATGTAGCTCTTAACCTGATTTGCACATGTTCTCCTCGGTCCTCATTTGATCGAAATCAGCCTCCTTGACCTCTATCTCGCCCACGGATACTATGCTTAAGCACCCTCATCCACAACTTTCACAACAAGACTCGTTCTTTTCTTGTCCATTAGTTTTAGAAAAGAACATTCCCTGGTTATTTTTTTTCTCATGAGGTTCTTTTATTCTTTCTTCAAATGCTTTTAACCTCCCAATAGCTTCCTCAAATGACATCGTATTCAACTCTAAGCATTTTTCTCTTTAAAAAGGGACTTGGGCTTTGAGTCAAGTAGCTTCCTCACAAAGATTTCTTCTTCAATAGTTAATCCAAGTCCTTTTGCTTGTGATACCAAGCCATTTGGTTTGTTTGCAAATGCATCAACTGACTCTTCAAAAAAAAGTCCTTCAAACTCCCTCCCTAAATTTGGAGACAAGCCTTTCTTACCTGATCAACCCCCAAAAAATGCACTTTAACCCACACTTGTTTAACTTTGGTACATCCTGCCATTTGTAAAACAAGGTCATCAGGTATAGCCTGAAATGGGAAGGCTAAAGCCATCTTGGACTTCTTTGGATCCACTAAAGTCCCTATTGTAGGTTCAATTACCTCCTATATCTCGTATACATCCATAATAAATTCGAACTCTAACAGCCCAATAGGATAAGTTGTAGAAGTTAACATGGGACATTGATGGGTCATTGATCCTCCTGTTTACTGTTCCAAGTGCTGAAGTCAGTTGAGTTGCAGCCATCTTGTTCCTTCTTTTGGCTGCTCCAACAAAACCACACCATAAAAATCTACAATTCTGGTCCACACAGGTCTGACGACAATTTCCACACAGGTTCTATTACTCCCACAAATATCTCAAAATTACTCAATTTTTCCCCACAGATGTTTCTTCACACGCTCTCTCTCACACATGTATTGATTCGCATACATTTCCCACACAGGTGACTACACAGATCCAGATTCTTTGTTCACACAAAGTTTTGCTGGCTTCAATTTTTTCTCTCAGGATCACTTCACACAGAACCAAACAATGCAGCTGATTGTCGACTGTTTCTATCTGATAATATTTGGCTGGGTCTTTGGCTCACAGATTGGGCTATAAAATCATAATACTATCAATCGCAGCCTGATTTTTTTAATTGCATCAACTGACTGGTCCTAGACTCCTAGGTCTTCTTTATCAGACCAGCAAATTCCTTCAATAGCTTTCTTCACAAGTATAATTTACAGCAGGCTCGTTCAATAGAGCTTTGATACCATTTTTTGGAAAACTGGTCCAGAAACATAAAAACACAGCAGAGTAAACAGTATTTTGCAACGCCCAGAAATCTGATACAACACCGACACCACCACTTAGGGTGTACGTGCACAAGAATGATCGGTCCAAGTCATTGCAGCTGATGGAATTGATATTTGGGTCAAAAATTAGTGGGGCGCTTAATGATAGTGGGTAGTTTTATGTCAGTTATTTCAATTGCGGTTTCTCTTTTCTTTGTTTGGTATTTTAGTCGTAGCAGGAGTTTATTTTTGGTTGTTCTATTCTTTTATCATTACTTGATTGTAATTTGGAGATGCACCCATCTCGAATCGGGTTGACTATCAATCGAAATCGTTACCAATTGCTAGAATTGTTGTTTGGATTCTATCAAAATCCCTAGTATGACCTATCTATTAATTATCAATACCACACAAAACAAACCAAAACAAGCCCATGTTTATGCTAAACTATCTGCTAGAACTCCAAGACTCCTATTAAGACTTCAAAAATCTAAGTAGATAAACTCTAAAACTACTAACAAACTCAAACTAGATAAACAAACTATCATAATTCCGGCTCCAGTAATGGCTATGATCAGGAATTTCAAATAAAATGGACAATGGAGCAATTGAGATACAGATTCACCACTCAAACAATCCATAGGGCAACCCAATTGGTGTTTAAGATACGGGAACACCACTTAAACCCTTGATTAGAATCCAAAGAACACCATTCAAACTTGCCAAATTTGAATTAACAGTGGAAAGAACAAGTTAACCAAAACTTGAACACAAAACAGCATAAATTCTCTCTCTATCTTTTTTCTTTTATTTAATCATTGTACATAGAGGAATTCCAACTCAAACCTATGTTGCCACACCTAGGATAGAGGACATAAACTAACTTGAAAATAACCTGAGATGGAAATTACATAATACAAAATAATATAAAAAAAGTCAAAATGCAAAGAATGAAAATTGTTCCATGTTTATGTGGTTGTGGGCTGTGCATGGTGTGGAGCTTCACATCTCTTTTACGTCCAAAACTAATGGAATATAATTGACCCAATTGTGGACCGTATACCCAAATTATGACCCGACAATTCTTGACCTGAAAACACCAATGTCTAGCACAACAACCAGTGAATTTGAATTGATAACAGGTCGGCTATCACATACCCAAAACAAATAAAATAATAATTATCTAAAAAACCTCCAGCAAACAATACAAATCAAATTTGAATCTCCAGCCATCTTTTTCTAACTTTCCTTCCATAAATAATACCTTCAGTCCCCTAACTTTCATAAATTTAATTAAACTAACCATCCACATGTGAAATATCAAGATTAACCCAACATAATTAAGATAGGTTACCTGGCCATACTCGAACAAACTTAATGCCTTGCTACTTGCTTCTTCATAATCAGCTTGACTCATCAACCCTTGTTGGACAATCTGCAAGATAGGTGTGGAGTAACATACATACACTAAAATTGGCTTGTTGCCCACTATCATCAATAATGCAATCTTTAGTGCCGTTGTTTGTCCACAAGATTCTCCCATTTAACTGCCTTAAGGTGTTTAGGCAGGTGTAGCAAACTTTAAGGAACAAATGGAGTGTATATTATATGCATACGTGCCATTCGGATTTTACAAATTTACAAGAACTTTGCAGGTTAATTTTTGCTCATTCTAATTGTTTACCGTTGTTCTTCCAACTCATAAAACCAAAATTAATTGTCAAAACTTCACAACATTCTTCAAACCACCACTAAGACTCTGATGTTGTAAAAAAAAGAAAGCATATTGAAAGATGGTATCTGAATATGAAATTGAGAGTTAAGTTTGTGTAATTCGATCACTTTGATTTCACTTGTCTACTTGTAAAACAAATACAGACTTACAGCTTATATAGCTGTTTATTTAGTACAACGATTAAAAACAGAAAAACAAACTTTTCTAACTAACTTCAACTAACCAATACAACTACATTACACAGCTTAGACTAACATTTCACCCTCCTAAGCTTGTAATCTCTACCAGCCCAAGTTTGTCTTTCATTTCTTCAAACTTTATCCTTGGTAGAGCTTTGGTTAGTATGTCAGCTTTCTGTTCTTCTCCTCTTACATACTCAATTCTGATCTGCTCCTTTTCCACGCTTTCTCTTATGAAATGGTATCGGGTATCAATATGTTTGCTACGGCCATGAAACACTGGATTCCTTATCAGCGCAATAGCAGACTTGTTGTCAACTTTAATCTCCACCTGAGCCTCCTCTCTTCCTGTGATTTCTGCTAACAGACCTCTCAACCAGATGGCCTGACAAGCTGCAGTGGAAGCAGCCATAAATTCAGCCTCACAAGAGGATAAAGCTACAGTGGCCTGCTTCTGAGAATTCCAAGCAATTGGTCTAGTCCCATAAAAGAACACCATCCCAGAAGTGCTTTTACCATCATCCTTGTCAGCTGAGTAACTACTATCACTGTATCCATGCAAGACATCACTTCCCCCTCTTCGATAAAACAAACCAACCTTGGTAGTCCCCTTCACATACCTTAGAATTTGTTTTAAGGCCTGCACATGCACCTGCTTGGGAGTCTGCATGAATCTACTCAAATATCCCACTGAATAACTCAAATCAGGCCTTGTGTGTAGCAAATACCTCAAACACCCAATCCACTTTCTAAATTGAGTAGCATCAGCTTCATCACTATCTTCATTCTTTGACAGCTTTAACCCAGGCTCCATTGGAAACCTTGTTGAATTGCAATCCCTTAAACCTACTTCATCCAGTATTTTGTTAGCATAACTTGTTTGTTGCAGTTTGATCCCTTGGCTATTCTGAGTGACTTGTATCCCCAAGTAATATGACAGCAAACCAAGATCTGTCATTTTTAACCTTTCCTCCATTCTCTTCTTAATTTCTTTGATCTTCTCGAAACTACCACCAGTAATCAACAGATCATCCACATAGTCCCCAATTACCAGAGTCTCATCCTGGTTTCCTTTTCTATACACTGCAGGCTCATGTTTGCATTTTTCAAAGCCCAGTCCCTTCAATACACCATCTAACTTGTTGTTCCAAGCCCTAGGTGCTTGCGTGAGCCCATACAAAGCCTTTGATAACTTGTAAACCTTCTGCTCAGCTCCTTTTTTCACAAAACCCTCGAGCTGAGTAACATACACCAGCTCCTTCAAATCACCATGAAGAAAGGCTGATTTGACATCCATATGATGGACCCACCAACCATTTTGAGCTGCTATGGCTAAGATTAACCTAACAGTTTCGATCCTAGCCACAGGAGCAAATACCTCCCCATAGTCTACCCCATGTTGCTGCACATACCCCTTTGCAACTAATCGAGCCTTGTGCTTAGTTATCTCCCCTGATGCATCTCTTTTCACCTTGTACACCCACTTCAATCCTATTGGATTTATCCCAACTGGTCTTTCAGTGAGATGCCAAGTGTTATTTTTCTCTATAGAACTTATCTCAGCTTCCATAGCCTCCTCCCATTCTTTAATTCCTTGTGCATCCTTATAGTTAACTGGCTCTCCTTCTAGCAGTAACAATTGAGACCCTTGTGTTCTTTCATAGACAACATCTATGTCTTCTGATCCTCTAAGGGGAGTATGATCATACCTTTCTTCTGGAGCTTTAGTTGGATCATGACTTCCATCTCTATCATCAGGCAGTCTTTGCAGCATTAGGCCCCTGCTCTTCACTGTTGACTCTGGACTGCTCCATTCATACTCTGCTTCACTTGCTTCACCATTTTCTTCTTCCATATTCATTCCTCCTGAACCATCTTGGTCATATCCGAACTGCTGACCTCCTGGTTCTTCCCTTCTGGATTCTGAATGGACCAGGAACTCAGCTCACTCAGGTCTCTGAGGCTCATCAGTTCTTTCCCAGTTCCATGACCTGGATTCATCAAATTTTACATCCCGAGTCACATGAATTCTCTTGGAATCTGGATCAAGCATCCTGTATGCTTTGGTGTTAGGTTGACAGCCTAGATGGACCAACTTCTTGCTTCTATCATCAAGCTTCTTTAAGTTTCCTCCCAATACTTTTACATAGCCAACACAGCCAAACACCCTTAAATGCTCTAGTCTTGGCTTTCTTCCCTTCATTCCTTCATAGGGAGTAATTTTCATGGACTTTGTTGGAGATCTGTTGAGGATATAGACAGCATGTCTAACTGCCTCTCCCCACAGATCCTGTGGAAGGTTCATAGCTTTCAACAGACACCTGGTCATGCTCATAATCGTCCGATTTTTCCTCTCCACAACTCCATTCTGTTGTGGAGAATAGGGGGCTGTCAATTGATGATACATGCCTGACTCAACACTTAGAGCCTTGAAAGCTTGTGAGGTGAATTCCCCACCATTGTCTGTCCTCAGGCCTTTTATCTTCCTCCCATACTCGAGCTCAATGGACTCCTTGAACTCCTTGAATCTCTCAAACACTTCAGCTTTGGTTCGAATCAGAAAAGGCCACATATACTTGCTGTTATCATCAACAATAAGCAGCAAATACCTGTTTCCTCCCTGAGTCTCTGGTTGTATTGGCCCACACACATCAGCATACACCAGGTCCAGTGGATGCTCAGCCCTAAACTGAGTTTCTTTTGGAAAAGATGCCCTGATCTGCTTCCCAGCCAGACAACAGTCGCAGACTTGTGAAGGATGAGAGATTTTAGGCACACCTTGGACCAACTCTTGAGTTGACAGTCTTCTTATTGCATCAAAGTTCAGGTGACCGAGGCGGGCATGCCACAGCCAGGCTGAACTCAACTCCACATTGGCCATTAGGCAGATTGGTGCGACTATCTTGAGAGTGATCTTGTACAATCTGTTCGGGGATCTTGGAACCTTCATTAACAGAGCCCCACTTTCTTCGAAGACCCACAAGTGTTCATCCTTCATTCGCACCTCATAGCCTATCTCAGTGAGTTGCCCCAGACTAACTATGTTACTTTTCAATGTGGGGATGTAGTATACCTCAGATAACACCTTCTGATCCTTGGTTTTACATTCCAACACAATGTTCCCCTTTCCTTCAATTCTTACACACGAGCCATCACCGAATCTGACCTTCCCACTTACACTCCTGTCCAGGTCAGCAAACAAGTCCTTGTTACCTGTCATGTGATTGCTGGCACCGTTGTCCAGAAACCATATTCCTTGTTCTTCAGTCTCATACCTCTTTGGAAGTACTCGTTCTTCATTTAGAAACACTGCAAGTGCCATCATCAGGGCTGGTCCGTCTTCCCTGGTCTCTGTAAGGTTTGTCTCTTCCTTCTTTGGCTTTGTGGGACACTCAGAGGCATAGTGGCCCATTGAGTCACATCTGAAGCACTTGATCTTGGTCCTGTCCTTGTTCTTTCTTGACTGATAGCTTGTAGAGGGCTGGTCATGGGCCTTTCCTCTGCCCACAGGGCCTCTGCCTCTACCTCGACCCCTTGACCCTTGTCTTCCAGCACCCCTGGAAGTCCCTTGACTGGACTCGGGTCTTTTCTTGGCCTGCCATTCATCATAACTCAACAGGAGTTGATCAGGCTTGGAGCATGACTGTTTTCCCTTCATTCTTGTTCTCTCTTCGAAGGCTTTGAGTCTTCCTATGGCCTCTTGGAAGGACATCACATTTAAATCAGCAAACTGCTCGATTGAAGCCACAATTGACAAGAATCTGTCTGGAACTGATCCCAGAAGTTTCCTCACCAAAGTCTTATCATCGATGGTGGATCCAAGGCTGTTTGCCTTGGAGACTAGTTGAGTTAATCGACTTGCGAACTCATCAATCTCTTCAGTTTCATTCATCTTCATGGACTCCATCTCATACTACAATGTCTGAAGCCTAGCTTCTCTCACACGATCGGCTCCCACAAATCTCACCTTCAAGGCATCCCAGATCTGTTTAGCCGACTGATATTGCGCCACCTGTAGGACCAGTTCTTCTGGAATCGCCTGGTACAAAAGAGCGACCGCCATGTCATTCTTCTTCGCATCCACCGCCATACCAATCCCTGGTTCGAGCGCATCGAGGATTCCATGAACCTTAAAAACAGCCTTGAGCCTGATTGCCCAAATACTGTAGTTGTTGACATTTAGCATCGGACATTGGAGCGATGCCGTGCCGGATTCTTTCACCGTGACCACCGCGCCTGCATTGCCTCCGTCTGCCATGACTTGTCTTCTTCGTCTTCGCTGGTACGTCGCCGTCACCCCGCGATCCAGTCCATCGGATCAATTCTTTGATTGATTGTCTCCGGCTTGAATCCTTTCTTCTTCGATCAATCCGCCGGGAGAGCTCGATTCGATTAATTTTGATTAACCGAGCTCTGATACCAATTGAAAGATGGTATCTGAATATGAAATTGAGAGTTAATTTTGTGTAATTCGATCACTTTGATTTCACTTGTCTGCTTGTAAAACAAATACAGACTTACAGCTTATATAGCTGTTTATTTAGTACAACGACTAAAAACAGAAAAACAAACTTTTCTAACTAACTTCAACTAACCAATACAACTACATTACACAGCTTAGACTAACACATATAACAAATCATGATATACGAACCTCATCTGGAGCAATAGGAACATCATGATCTGCTGCTTTAGTAGTTGGCGTGATTATATTCGCAGGTAGCCTCTCGTTTTTCACCATTCCTGTTGTGTAACATTTTAAAAACGTATATATTAAAATTCAATATGAGGTAAAAATTAATGGTACATGCTTTGGCTACAAACCTTCAGGAAGAACATTGCCACAGTAATTTCGCACACCATTCTTGTATACAGTCCATAATGATGTATCAGTACTTCCAGTCACGTATCCTCTGACTAGAAAAGGTTAAACAAAAAAAATATAATTCATTGTACACAGAGATAGGCAAGCACATATTAGCATCCATCTTATATCTTATAACAATAATAAGATGACTTTAGCATATCTCAAAAATCAAATTGTTATAATTCTACGTCAAAAAAAAAGCAATGAAGAACTAGAAAGGAGTGAATGGTACACAACTTGGTTTTAAATTGCGAATCGCACTCCGATGCGTTTGGTCCTAAAATCCGATGCCCATTGCAAGCACATCACGTGTGTGATGCATTCTTTATTAAAGAAATACTATAAACTTGTTTATGTATAACATTTTAACATTTTAACTTATAACACTAAAAACAAGAAGTTAAATAATATAAATACAAAAGAAAGCTCTAGGTACCACCAAAGAAGCTTTATATACTACCAAAATAAGCATAAATCTAAATGTACAAGAAGTCTATGCATAAGATAATAAAATAAACAAGTGTTGTTTAAAAAGTAATAAAATAAATAAATTATAAAAGCTTTTATCAGGGAAAAACAGAAAAAATGTGAAGGAAAAATGTCAAGTCTGTAGCAAAAAGAGAAAAAAAAAATAACTTCAAACACTAAAGAATTTTAGGGTTTTCTCAGCCGTCATTGTCTCAAGCTTTCTCCAACTCTTCTCCATGGCTTCAATCAATTTTTCAAAGGTTTCTTTGGCTCTTCTCCAACTCTTATCCATCAATTTCTCCATGGTTTCTCCGACTTCCATTATCTCCAGGTAATTACAAGCTTTCTCCATTGATTTCTCAAAGGTTTCTTTGACCTTGTGCATATTGCATCGCATCGGACCGCATCATGCAAGCCACTGCATCACATGGTTTCAATGCATCTCTCTTGCATCATGGAATCGCAACGCATCACTCCTATTGATGCGCTTCCATCATCACATCGCTTCACTCGCATCACGCATATGCGCGCATTTTAAAACCAAGGTATGCAGCGCAAATATCCAAAAGAATTCGTTAAAGAGTAAGTGGGTATTTGGCTAGAAGATAACGAGCCTCAACAGGTAGTCCTTCCCATGGCCAGACCTATTCTCAGTGCGAGCATCCAAAAGAACTTGTGGTTGTAATATCAAGGCAGTAGAAGCATCAATGAAATGAAGAGGAATAACATGTTGATCAGGGGTCCTGACACATTTGTGTAGCAAGGAAACGTGAAATACCAGGTGTATTATGGCCATCTAGGGCAGTTTATAAGCTACAGGGTCTAGTTTTGCCAGCACTTTGTAAGCCTCAAAATACCTTCAACCCAGTTTGTGGTGGTGCTCTGCAAGCACACAAAACCTCATCAATATGGTTGAAGTTTAACATACAGTCATCCACCTGCATTTGCAGCACACGTCAATGTCTGTCTGCCACACCTTTCATTCAAGATAGAGCCTTTGTTCTCAATTGAATATTCACCGAATTAATCAGCCGATTTTTACAACACTGCCTGGTGAAACTAAGTGATCACGAAAAAAGGGTAACCCTTCTTTGAAAAGAGAATATGAAAGCTGACGATTAGTGAAACATTGTTGCAAGTGTAGGAGTTTGAGATCAGTTAGGTTGGCATGTCAAAGGTCATCCATAAGAGATGGTGATTGTCGGAAATAAACTAGCAGGTAAGAAGAGGGTACACAAGAGAGGGCGTTGGTGGCCCCATTGTTTTTGCCGATGGAGAATGTCAAACTCTCTCTCTCTCTCTCCCCATATTCTCATTAACAAGCATTCATGATGATGTGGTGCGGAGCCTATAGTTTTTCAAGTAGCTTCGTGGATTGATGATCCGATTATTCACCAAACATGGAGCCCATAGTCGTTCCAGTAGCTTCGTGGATTGATGATCCGATTATTCACCAATCAGCAACATGAGTAGGTCAGGTTAGGTTAGCCCTAAAACGTTTTGTTTGTGTTTACAAAAACTAGCTTACTGTAATAGTAATAATAATAACTTGACCCCTTCTATTTTTAGCCCACCTTCTTTTACCCATTTGACCTGTCAAGGATATATTATAACACAAATTACCTGTCACATCTAATAGTAACCATGATTTTATACTATTGAAAATCAACTTATCATTATTTAGTGTTTACCCAAAAAATAATCCTATCCTAAAGCACATGTATCTATAAAAAGTTACTACACTTCCCTGAGAAAATTAACAGAAAACTCTATTCTTTGATTAGTGGTTGCTTATATTACTAATTGCAAAAACAAGCTGAAATGTCACAGGCAGGTTGGGTAATTGATTGAAACAGATTAAGAACAAAACAGATGATTATTAAATATAATCAAAGTTATTGGGTCAGACCAAGATTTTCCCTGAATTTTCAAATTCTGTAAATGATCAATATATAAAACATAATTCTAAAAACTTGACTATTAGAATAATACTTATTTTGTTTGAATAAATCTATTT
Organism: Mikania micrantha; assembly: GCA_009363875.1. Lineage (NCBI taxonomy): Eukaryota > Viridiplantae > Streptophyta > Magnoliopsida > Asterales > Asteraceae > Mikania > Mikania micrantha. Next base: position 61,696,975 of record CM018684.1, read on the forward strand.
AAAAAATGAAAAAGAAGGAAAAAAACGCTTTCAACCTGCTCAACCCATTGTTCTTAAAATCCAGCCCATTTGTCACTGCGAAAGCAGATTAATGTCGGGTTATCTTTGAGCAACAAGTTACTATTTCCATTCACAAGGACACAGATTGTAACCACAAAATCCTAGATATTAATGTCAGCACTTACCAACAAATTCTACAGGGAAAACAGAGCATTTCTTTGCAATGGTAACATTTTGATCAGGGACTGCTATTATCGCATTGGGGGCAATGTGATGAGTTTGATTGAACCACCATAAACTCGTATCATTAAGAACCTGTAAAAGATCAACAATTTACCAATCTTCTGCAGCAAAATCTCAAAAAATCAAATGAATGGTTGTCAAAGGCAACCTAGGCGCTCAGGCAAGGCAAGGCGCAAACAAAATGCCTCATGGCAATCCGGGTGCTCCAACAAGATTCCATCCAGATTCCGGCCAAATCTTGTAAATTCCTGCAAATTTTGCACAGCCAAGCTGATAGGAAACATCCAAAATTGGCTTGGAGACAGCTTAAAACAATCTAAAGAGCCCTTAAAAAGCCTAAAACATGTCTAAAACCCCTAAAAATGGTAGAATTGTGCTATGAGTCTTGCTTATCTCGGGCCCTCACTTTTAAGCGTTGGCGCCTAGGTTCACCCTTTGCGCCTTGAGAGCGCCTTGCGCCTTCAACAACTGTAATCAAATTATTGAAGGAATGTAATCCAAATAGTGGTCAGCTAGAAGAATTACCTGTCCTTTAAATGGAATTGAAGCAAGAACTCTATCAAAAGCACTTTGACGATCTGTTGTCACTAGGACAAGATAATCTCCTCCGTCATAGATATCTCTAACCTACAAAATGTCATATTAACAATTACATATAACCAAACAACAAACTAAACAAACAAATATCCCTCTTATTACAAGCTATTGTAAACAAGGAGATGAGGACAAATCATACCTCTATCCCTAATATAAACTGGCTCAACATGACCACGCTATGATGTATGAAATTCAAACTAACACAAAGAGCTTTTTTAATAAAAATAGACTAAACAACAAACTAAACACATGAATACATTGAATTTTTTAATAAACTAACAGCTTGTTTACCTTGCCTCTTGTTTTAGATTTGAGAACAGGAATAGTAAGATGAAGATTCGTCTCCGAGAGGCAATTCGAAAGCGATCTTTTCGCGGCAATCATAATTTCGTCTCTACGATCACTGCTTGTTAAAGCATTCAAACTCAGTTCATGTTTGGTCGCCATTACAATGGAAATCTTGGGCAATCTTCTAAAAATTTGTGCAGTTTTGAAATGGGTTTTTGTTGATGGTAAAAGGGGTAAATAGTTTTGGATTGAATATGATGACGATGATGATGATCTGATGCCTAGGGTTTCGGTAGGGTTTAAGCCTGATATACACGCCATTCTTCGTCAATTCTCCTCTCGATAACATGGATTTTCTCACTTGCTTCTCGAATTCATGATTTCACGCCGTCTTAAAAAACGGGCGTCACAGAATGATACCTCATACCAAAAAGCAGGACAAGTGCGAGTTAGGGTTTTGGAGATTTTATGAAATCAGATAATTGATTATTTAAAAACAACCAACGGCCGTTTTATTTTCATACCAATACGGCTCTACCATAATTCTCAATCCTTAACTAGGGGTTGGCAAAAAAACCGGTCCTGAAACCGGAACCGGTCATATTCAAACCGGTAGATACAAACGGGCCTGGTTTTTCAGACAAATTATAACTGGAAAAAGAAAAACCGGAACTAGTTTCACCTATATATCACCTGATCACCTCTATCCTTAACTATCGGACATGTATAGGAGGTGTCGTATGGTACGTACATACCTATACGGTTCGTATTACCTCCTAAATTTTTCGCGTAGTCTGGTTCTCACCTACCTATAAGTCCATACATTATACCAGTTGTATTAAGTGTGATGCCTTGTACAGGTAGACATATATATATCTATACTGTATAATAAATGAATAACAAACTTGACACATGTTACTTCTATATTCATTTGTTATTAATCTTTGACACTTGTCATTCTCACATTCATCTTTCATTCAATTATATTTTATTAACTCTCTCTCTTATTTAATGTTAACGATTTTAAATAATTAAATTATATAATTAAATGTAAAAAAATAATTTTTTTTATTTGAATAATTTATTATAACTTTATAATCATAATTAAGTTTCAATTATATCTTGTTTTAAAATAAAAATTATAATTTTTAAATATTTATTATTTTTAATGCTTAATAATTTTAATAATGATTGATATGATATCTAACATGCAAAATTTTCATAAAACTACTTGTTTGCAACATGTTAAATTTATTAATTTCATGTAAAACCATTTTTATGCATTTGTTAGTCATTGGAAAAAAATTTAATAATTACAAAAATAATATCTTACATTTTTGTAATATAAAAGAAGGTCGAATACAAATTATGTTATTATTAAACATTTTAATTGTTGTTTTTACTACTTAAAATATTTATTAATATGTGGCATAATCATTTTATATCAAGATATTAGTTTATAATCTCTAAATTATCAGTTTTAACTATTTAATATTTCATATTTATTTCGTGTAGTACATGGAGTAATAACCTAGTATATGATGTAACAATAACACGACCCAACAACAAAGTGTCGCCATGTTGCACTCTTGAATGTCATCACAAAATTTAAAACTATTGTTTATTATACACAGACTCGAATGAAAATAATAAAAAAAATTAACGAATGAACGAATAAAGAAAATTGAATGTAAACTAAACCTACGTGCTAGAAAAACAAATCAATACAAAAGTGTTCGTACCTTTAACCCAAAATAAAACAAAAAAGAAATTATCCCACGACCAAATATAAAGCAACCATATAACATTGTCAAAAATAAAATAATTTAAACTACTACAATTTAAATCAATCGATTGTTAGACTAAATAATTAAATGTGACCCTCATGATTATTTAATTAAATATATCAATTACCTAAATACCCATAACAGATAGATAATTATTTGCTGGACGTGATTATCCTTATTTATCCTAATTAGGGTTTCCCTTAGGGTATATAAATAGAGATTAAGGCTCATAATTAAAATGTTACACAACATCACAACTGAATCCCTAACCCTCTGGATTCGAGAACCTCTCTAGCCTCTCTAAACAATTCCATCCTAACCGTACATCCTAAACGGGAACCCATTCGATCCGGTCAAGACTTGTATCAAGAAACGATGTCAGGAATCAACAACACTTTCACTGGATTCACATGTTTCATCTAATCTCGTATTTATTATTATGTTTTCGTATATATATGTGTTTATAATCAAAGGAATCGATCAACATGTGGTATCAGAGCGATATGTTGTTTAATCGATTCCTAAATATCACGTTTAAATGAACATTCAAGAATTTTTGATGAATGTTTTTCGTGTACTTCGCGTTCTTCAAAAGTTTTTATAAAAAATCCCATTATTTTGGGATAAAAACGAATTTTAATTTTGTTTTCCCTAAGATTTTGGAAACTTACATTATTGTTTTTGAAATCTGTTAAAAAATTCAAAGATTCTTATCCTAAATTAATGTTTTCGGCTAAAAATAGAAAAACTGATGTTCTCTACCGAGAACACATGTTCTCTACCGAGAACTCAGCTTAAAACCGAGAACTAATGTTCTCACCGAAAACTAAGGTTCTCGCCGATAACTCGGCTTAAAACCGAGAACTAAGGTTCTACGAGAACTCTTCTCTAGCAGAATTGTTTTCCTTAACCAAGAATAAGTTCCTTACCCGAGAACAGTTTCATTAACCGAAAACAATTCCTTACACGAGAACAAATTTTCTTACCGAAAACTAACCCTTAAAAAAAATTATTTTTTTATTTTTTCCGGCGAACTCACCGCGGAGTTGGATCCGCACTAATTGTGGGCTAAGCTATAATAAATTGTTTTATTAAAACCTTAAACGATTATGTTTTACAAAACCTTACCTTAAGTTTTGTTAAAATCACTAAAATTATCATGAATTTACAAAGCCTAATAAAATACAAAATTTGCTTAAACTCAATAACAAATGTTTCACTTCTGCCCAAAAGGTGATGTGTTACATCTTATTATTTGAGTCTTGTTAAGCACTGTCACTTACTTGTGTATATCCTTAAAATTAGATATTCACATGACAAAATTTTTGCCTTAAAGCATACATGTTTCACTTATGCCCAAAGGTGATGTGTTACATATATGTTTGCAAACTTAACATGTGCATAATGCTTATAATGTTTCACTCCTGCCCAAAGGTGATGTGTTACATTCCTAATGCACATTTTATTTTCTAACTAAATTGTTCCTAATACTTATTTGAATGGTTATTAACCAAAGTGAAACCCATTTGTTTAAGTAGAACCTAATATAGTCTATTAATTTGATGTTATAATAGACTTTTATCACAACTTTATTACTATAATGGTCCTTAAATATGCTTGCCTTAGATCTAAGTTACCCCATAAGATCACTCTAAGTTCTTATATAGCCTTAGTATATTACTCTTTCTCATCTACTTTGACTCACAACTCCCAATATGGGAATTGAAACCCTTACTGGTGCGAACTACTCTGCTTGGAAAGATGCACTGATGCTGACTCTTGGGATTACTGAGTTTGATTACGCACTGAGAGAGCATGCACCTCCTGCCCTTACTAATAAGAGCACTGCTGAAGCTAAGTTGCTGCATGATAAATAGGAGAAGGCTAATCGAATGGCTCTCATGTTTATCAAGAACTCCATTAGACCAATCATCAAAGGAGCAATTCATGATTTGGCTAATGCCAAGGCTTATCTTACTTCTGTGGAGAAGCAATTCAAAAGAACCTCCAAGGCGCATGCTAGCACCCTGATCATGAAGCCGGTGTTTACAAAGTATGATGGAGTCAGTGGCATTCGTGAGCACATCATGATGATGAACGACATGACCCGTAAACTTAAGGGATTAGACATGGAGATCGGTGATGATTTCTTAGTCCACTTCATTATGACTTCTCTTCCTACATCTTATGAGGCTTTCAAGATCAACTACAACACTTAGAAAGAGAATTGGTTGATGAATGAGTTGATTGCCATGTGCGTACAGGAGGAAGAGCGTCAGAAGCTCGAGAAACCTGATGTTGCTTACCTGATGAGGCCTTAAAGACAGCAGTTCATATACTCAATAGAGTTCATTCGAAATCTGTCCCTAAAATTCCTTATGAACTTTGGACAGGAAGGAAACCGAGTCTTAGATATATGAAAGTATGAGGTTGTCTTGCCGAAGCTAAGCTCTATAATCCCTTCTTAAAGAAGCTTGACATGAAAACTGTTACATGTTACTTCATCGGGTATCCCGATCACTCAAAGGGTTATAGATTATATTGTCCTACCCATGTCAGTCGAATTGTATAAACAAATCATGCTCATTTCCTTGAGGATTCTAAGGACAGTGGGAGCAGCGAAAATCCTGATTCTGATTTGCAAGAAATACAAAGACGCGGGGGGGAGACACTCGTCGACTAACTTACCTCTGATTACTCCTCTTATACACCATGCTACTCCGAACTTCACTGCACCAACTCTGACACAATCAGGACTTACTACTTCTCCAAATGTTACCGAGAATGAAGGCACCTCGTCTGATTAACATCAACACAATATCTGCCATGCTGAACCCGCTAATCAACTCAGGAGGTCATCTAGGCCTAAAGTGCCTACTAAATTTGATGATAATGTAACCTACCTGACTGAAGCTGGAATGGATGGCGGAAAGTTTACTGATCATACCTCTTGTAACATCACTGTACTTTCGGTTGTCCGTACATCCGTACGAATGTACTGTTACGACCGGAGATTTATAATTATTAATGATTATGAATTACTGATTTTCATTGCTGATATTATCACTGTACTGGTATGCATGTCTATGATTTATTATACGCGTAAACCACGGGAAGTTTAGTTGTAATTCAACTAAACAGGCCCGTAGTGTTTATCGCAGTTACTTGTTATTGATAACGATGGATTAATGGTTGAGAATGGATTTGGGATGGAACTGGAAGTTTGTTTGAGTCTGGTTACTAAACATAGTCAAGGACCCATGGTCATGATTTATCGAAATAGCGGTGGGACGGTGGCTAGGGCAGTTGCGACTGACCCTTACATATGCCCTATATATATGCATATTTCGGTCTATCATGGATGTGTCAGTGACTAGGGTTTAGTTGGGTTTTGGTTTGGGGAAAATGATAATATTAAAGTTATTAAACAACAGGAATGAATTACGCGATGGTAAGGTTACGGACGATATTTAAACGCGAATATTAATTCAGAAAATGTTAACTTAATAAATGTATTCGTGTGGGTGACGATTCACACGAATATAATTATTAAGGATAATATTCTGAAACAATATTCCATAAATCGTAAATCGAATCAAAATACGATACGAGTGTTGGATTCGCAAAGGTGACGATCTTTTCGAATACGTACGCGAGTAACGTGTTTCGACGAGATAAATTAAATAATATCAAACGATATTAAATTAATAAATTAAAAACTAAAAATATTTATTAGGAATCACAACTTAAATTAAATGGGAATAATTTAAGTTATTAAATAAGCGATTTAACGATGATAAAACGAAAACTGTTTTAAGAAACGTCAATATTTAAATAAAATTATTTTATTTAAGATAAAACTTAATCATTTTAATGTTCTATGTTTAAAATATATTTTAAGAAACCGAACATCTATAGAGAAATCGCGATAAAAACGAGACCGAACACGGGGGAGTACCACACGCGATAAAAGGAAGGCTTCTCTTCCTTTTCCTCTCATTCTTCCCTACACCACTCTCTCTCTATTTCACCTAAAAACACACACACAAACTTCTCTCTACGTTATCTCGCTCGTTACCCGACGGATTCACGAGATTCCGGCGCCTACGCGTTCGTGAGATCGAGAGCTACAAGAGGATACGAAGAAATCACACGTTGAACTGACGGTTTGAGGTAAATCTATCCTTTTATTTTCGGTTTTGGGTGAAAAACCCTATTTCATTATGGATAGCCATTTAAATCGAGATTAGGGTTGTTTTAAATTGTTAAACGAGTTAGTATGAGAGATTAGGGTTACTTGGTTCGAAGCTGTTACAGAAAACGCAAGGGAGATGATGATGATGATACAGGTTCGCTGCAAATGGGACTGGCCGAACCCTCGAGTGGGTTAATCCCATGCAGCGAACCCTATTAGGGTGGCCGAACCTAGGTGGCCCAAAACTGGGCAGCGAACCTTGAGCCCTCACAAACCTATGGCCACGAACCCTCCTTATAGCCGAATCATGATTAAGGAACCTAATAGGTTCGCTGGTTTTGCTATGGCTAGTAAGAATAAGAGCAATTAAAGTTAATGAATAAACAAAAACCATTATTGGAACAACTAATATGTTATGCATGCATGGGAAGTTGGTTTAAGTGCCACCTTTTCTAATAACTAGAAATATTGAACTATGAGATGGTTACATAATTTAAACATTTTAAGTAAATAACTTAACTATCATTTACTTAAATTCAATTTAGGTTTTGATCATTTGAAACATGGTTGGCACTTAAATTAATCAAGTATGCATGTTGGGTGTGAATCAGTAACGATAGTACATATAAGTTAACATACATAACCATGATGAGTATAAGCAATAGTTTCTAATTGGATATTTTCATTTGATTAGTGAAACTGCTAAGTCTAAAACATTTTGTTTATGATGATTAACTATTAAGAATTGAGGGTTATATCTTGACTTGGGTTAAATACCCTAAGTTAATGTAACAACTAGCTTATAAAAGTGGTAAATCGCACAAATTACAGATCTTTGAATTGGGTTGAGTTACATACGTGAGCGCGCATAATACGAGAACCCGGATTCTAAAGACTTCAGGTGAGTTCTCATAACCTCCCTTTCTTTAAACTGTTTTGTTTTAAAACTCGGAGGTGAAGCATGTATACCAAATTCAAATATTATTTTGATAACTCAAGGTTAATACCTGTTTATCAATATGATATTCACGATATAAGATTATCATTTATTATGGATTGTCTCTTGTTATTTATATCCATGTAAATGTTGTTATTGACTTCGGTCAATAACAAAGATTACAAGTATTGTCACAAACCCCGAGAGTCATTGCTTTTAACTTCGGTTAATTGCTTTGACCTTGTGTATTGTCACGTGGATGATTTCCACATCTGTGAAGCATTGCCTTTGACTTCGGTTATTTGCTTTGGCTTCATGTATTGTCACGTGGTTAGCTACCACTCCATGAATCATGTATTTAACTTATGTTAATTACATAATGATCATGTATAGTCACGAACATTATTTGAGAATATAAATGATGAGATTGGTTGATTTGTTTATGGATTGATTATCTAGGTTTTATTATGATTATGTGGGAATGACTATGACTGATTGATTATGTGATTATGTGATTGCGTATGTGTTTGGTTGTTGAATGGATGGATGTGTGTTGGATTATCTCATACAGGTATTCATATGGATTTTCCCAAGAAGATCATAAGTCTTATACTTGTTTTAAACAAAGTATTTTACAAAACTATTTTTAAAACACAAACTGTTAAACTCATTTTACTAAAACATTTTTAAGTATAAAAACTTATGATTACTCACCAACTACTTTTGTAGTTGACACTTGATTTCTTACATGTTTCAGGTGATGGGGACAAGTAGGATGAAGAGGATGACCTCTTCTATTTTGGACAGCATCATCATATAGGATTCTTGGACTTAGTTAATTAACTAAATTTCTGGCGTTTAGAGTTTAGTTAGTTTAACTAATTCTTTTGTGTAATTGATGTAATTGATTCATGACGAACATGATTTTTGTGTAATTATGTTGTTTGCTTAAATGATATATGACGATGAAATTAGATGCCCACGAGCTGTTGAACAATCTACACATCCCTCGTGGCATCCCGACGTTTCCGCCATCGGTCGGGGTGTTACAGATTGGTATCAGAGCCTGGGTTATAGGGAATTAGGTTACTAGAAATGGTTGACCTAGTCTATAACCGTAGGATACCCTAGTATGAATAAATTCATACACTAGTTAGTATATTCAGGACTTCATGCTTATGTGTTTATTACATGTTAATTGAACTCCTGTTATACATCTGATATATATATTGCTTATAAATTTCTTGCTTATGTGTGCCCTAATGATTCGATAAGGACATGCACGTGGTGTATCGTAAAGGTGGTGGGACGTTGGCTAGGGCAGTTGCGACTGACCCTTACATATGCCCTATATATATACCATTTACGGTACATTGGGTGGATGTCAGTATTGAAGAATGTGGGAACTACCCGTTTGGGAAATTAAATGCTTAGGAATTATCTGCTTTAGGAATTATTTGTTTTATCTATAAACTCCAGACAAGGACACACTCGTGGTATACTACAAAGGTGGTGGGACGGTGGCTGGGGCAGTTGCGACTGACCCCTACATATGCCCTATACATATACCATTTGTAGTATATTGGGGGTCTGTCAGTGTCAGGAACTTAGGATATTACTAGGAATTATTGTGAGATGGATGTTGATGGTCTGTTGGTTAAGGTTGGTTTGGATTGACACTTTGGATGATCACACTTGATAAACACTTATAAATTCACTTATAAAAACATACGGATTGGACACGTAGGGTGCATAGGATTAATGAACGATATGAGCGATTAGTGATGAAATATGGACTTGGGTGATGATATAGACACTTGATGATAATATAAACGCATAGTGATAATACTAACACTTAGTGATGGTATGGACACTTGATGAGAATAAACTATAGGGAGGATATGAACACTTAGTGACAATAAGAGCACTTCGTGATGATATGAACCCTTAATGATGATTATCTACATTGGGATTGATATGGATTTTAGTGAACTTATACAATTGGGGGAAACTTAATGTCAGGTGAACTTAGACATTAGGTGAACTTAGAAATAGGCAAGCCTACATGTCAGGTGAACTTAGACATTAGGCAAACTTAATTGTCCAAGGACACTAATGATCACTTCACTCAAAATTATCCTATTTAGGATAAGGTTTGTGAAGTGAGATTATGGTGAAATACATGACACACTCTACACACTAGCAAGGGCATAATCGTGGTGCAATGGAACGGTGGTGGGACGGTGTAGGGGAGATTGCGATCTACCTCTGCATATGCCCTATATATAAGCTTGTTGCATTGCCTTGGGAGGTTGTCAGTGTTAGTATAGAGTGAGGAATGTATAGGACCTAGGAAATAGTTAGTTAACACTAGTTATGACCAACTAGGACACTTAGAATAATAATAGGAAATTATAAACCTTTTTGAGTTTAATGACTGATAGGAGAGAAATATAGTTCCTATATGTAATCCTAATTGTCTAATGAACTCATTTAAACATTGTTTGTATGACTTACGTTGTAAACGGTAGTAACATGTTTCTATTTCCTTCAGAAACATGCCGCCTCGCCGTCACAACGGAGATGATACGAACGCAGAGGATGCTAACGGTAATGCCAACCCTGGCATGCAAGAGTTAGCTAACCTCATCACTGGGTTGGTGAACCAGTTGACTCAGGCCAACCAAAACATCAACCAGAACCGAGGTGGTGCAAACCAGACAACTTGCACATTCAAACACTTCAATTCCTGTAATCCCCTGAAATTCACGGGTGCTGAATCGGCCACTGGTCTGCTGCAGTGGTTCGAGAGTATGGAGAACACCTTCATCAACAGTGAATGTCCCGAGAATCTGAAAGTCCGCTATGCCACCAGTGTTTTCCAAAAGAGAGCACTGACTTGGTGGAATGAGGAAAAGCGAACTAGGGGAGTGGATGCTGCACTCGCACTGACGTGGACTGAGGTCAAGAACTTGATGACTACTGAATTCTGTCCTCGAAGCGAGATGAGGAAACTGGAGACTGAGTTCTGGGAGCTCAAGCAGGATAGCGGGGAGAACGTCATCTATAATACTCAGTTTCATGAGTATAGTTTACTGGTACCTCATATGGTGACACCTTTGGAAAGAGCAATTGAGAAGTATATCGGGGGACTGCCGATACAGATTCAGGACACGGTCTACGGGAGCAATCCCAAAACACTTGAGGCCGCTATCCGTTTATCTGCAACTCTTACTGATAATCACGTGAAGAATGGAACTCTTACTCGGAAGGGATATAAGAAGACTGACACCAAGACTGCTGCAAAGGAAGTCAAAACTGAAGTCAAGTCTGAAGCTGCTAACTCATCCAAAAGCAGCAACAAGAAGAGAAAGAATAGAAACTTTATGGTCACTGTACCTGCTGCTAAGTCGGCGCAGCAGTCATCCAACAATTCTACTGCAAGAAATTACACTGGGAACACGCCCCAATGTAATACTTGTAGGTATCATCATGCACCTAACTTGCCATGTCGCGTCTGTAACAACTGTGGCAAGTTTGGGCACTATGCTAATGTTTGTCGGAGTGCACCGCAAGCACAAAGGATGCAACATGCACCGCTTGCATTGCCAGCTACTCATGCATAACCTATTCCGGCTGTACCCATTCGCCAGGTACCTCAAGCACAGGCAAGAGCCTGTTATGAATGTGGTGAAGTGGGTCACTTCAGAAATCAATGCCCAAAGTTGACTGGAACTAATCAAAGGGTGGCAAGAGGCCGGGCTTTTCAGTTGAATGCTCCAGCTGCTCAAGCCAACCAGGACGTCGTCAACGGTACATTTCTGATCAACAACTCTTATGCATCTGTCTTATTTGATTCTGGTGCCGATAGGAGTTTCGTTTCATATGATTTTGAATGCTTGCTTGGTAGAACACGTACATATTTAGATAAACCGTTTAACGTGGAGGTGGCTGACGGAAACACTATTGATATTGACACTATTATCGTTGGATGTACGGTGAACTTAAATGATCACGTTTTCCCAATTGATCTCATACCTATGCATCTTGGTAGCTTTGACGTTATCATAGGCATGGACTGGTTAGCCACCCACAAAGCGGAGATAGTATGCCATGAAAAGTATATTCGAATTCCATTACATTCGGGTGAAACTTTGAGAATATTTGGAGAAACTGCTAGTAAAGGTCTTAAGTTAATGTCTTGCACTAAAGCACACAAGTACCTTAGAAAGAAATGTGTAGCATTTCTAGCTCATATTGTGGAGAAGAAAGAGAAAGAAAAGAGAATTGAAGATGTTCCAGTGATACGAGATTTTCCGGAAGTATTTCCAGATGATTTGCCGGGTCTTCCACCAGAACGTCAAGTTGAGTTCCGAATCGACTTAGTACCTGGTGCGAACCCAGTCGCCAAAGCTCCCTACAGACTTGCGCCTTCGGAGTTGCAAGAATTGGCGAGCCAGCTGCAAGAACTTACCGATAAAGGATTCATTCGCCCGAGCCATTCGCCATGGGGTGCACCGGTCCTGTTCGTCAAGAAAAAGGACGGGTCATTCCGAATGTGTATCGATTACCGCGAATTGAACAAACTCACAATTAAGAATCGATATCCACTGCCGCGTATCGATGATCTCTTCGATCAGCTTCAAGGCTCGGCATGGTTTTCAAAGATCGATCTTAGGTCTGGGTATCATCAGCTTCGTGTACATGATGATGATATTCCCAAGACGGCTTTCAGAACCAGATATGGCCACTATGAGTTTTTGGTAATGCCTTTCGGCCTTACCAATGCACCTGCGGTTTTTATGGATCTCATGAACCGTGTTTGCAGGCCATACTTGGATAAATTTGTGATTGTATTCATTGATGATATTTTGATTTACTCAAAGACTAAGGAAGAACACGAGAAACACCTTAAGTTGGTTTTGGAGATCCTAAGAGAGGAGCGACTGTATGCCAAATTCTCTAAATGTGAATTCTGGCTTAAGGAAGTTCAATTCTTGGGGCACATAGTCAACGAATATGGTGTACACGTAGATCCTGCAAAGATTGATGCTGTGAAGAATTGGAGTACGCCGAAGACACCGACGGAGATTCGATCGTTTCTTGGACTTGCCGGTTACTATCGGCGGTTCATATCGAACTTCTCCAGAATTGTTGTCCCTCTCACTGCTTTGACTCAGAAGAATAGGCCATACGAGTGGGGACCAAAGCAAGAAGAGGCATTTCAGACTTTGAAGCAGAAACTTTGTGATGCTCCTGTCTTGACACTGCCTGATGGAAATGATGATTTTGTAGTTTATTGTGATGCATCCAACCTAGGTCTCGGTTGTGTTCTCATGCAACGGGGAAAGGTCGTGGCTTATGCATCAAGACAATTGAAAATTCATGAGAAGAACTACACTACACATGACTTGGAACTTGGTGCAGTCGTGTTTGCTTTGAAGATATGGAGACATTATCTTTATGGCACGAAGTGTGTAGTCTTTACTGATCATAAAAGTTTGCAACATATTCTAAATCAGAAAGAGCTCAATATGAGACAACGGAGATGGGTTGAACTGTTGAATGATTATGACTGTGAAATTCGCTATCATCCTGGCAAAGCGAATGTAGTAGCAGATGCGCTTAGTCGCAAAAGTCAAGTTCAGATTCATAGTGTCCGAGTGCACACTAATCTCCGTAATGATGTTCTCACAGCCCAACAACACTCATTAGCTCAAGATAACTTGAAAAATGAGATGTCTTGTGGGGCTGAAATCTTATTGGAAACTAAGGATGACGGGTTGATGTATTATTTGAATCGGTTGTGGATACCGAACAGGGGTGATCTTAGGATGTTGATTATGGATGAAGCTCATAAGTCTCGTTATTCAATCCATCCAGGTGCTGACAAGATGTATCAAGACCTTAGGGGCTTGTACTGGTGGCCTGGAATGAAGAGGGATATTGCTGAATATGTGTCTAAGTGCCTTAACTGTGCCAAAGTCAAGGCAGAACATCAGCGACCTTCTGGATTATTATTACAACCAGAGATACCGATGTGGAAGTGGGAGAATATCTCCATGGATTTCATTACTAAACTCCCACGAACCGCGAATGGTAAAGATAGTATATGGGTAATAGTTGATAGATTGACTAAGTCGGCTCATTTCTTACCGATACGCGAAACTTACCCTGTGCGGAAGTTAGCTCGTATCTACATTGATGAGATCATTAGCCGACATGGTATTCCTTTAAGCATAATATCGGACCGTGACGCTCGTTTCACGGCACGATTTTGGGAATCACTTCACGAAGCCTTTGGAACAAGACTGGATCTTAGCACTGCTTATCATCCTCAAACGGATGGTCAGACGGAGCGAACGATTCAGACGTTGGAAGACATGTTGAGAGCTTGTGTCATCGATTTCGGTGGCAATTGGGACAGTCATCTACCATTGGTTGAGTTCTCGTATAACAATAGCTATCATGCGAGCATTGGTATGGCACCGTTTGAAGCTCTTTATGGCAGGAAATGTCGGTCGCCTATTTGTTGGACCGAAGTCGGCGATTCGCAGATTACTGGTCCGGAAATTATTCAGGAAACGACTGACAAGATCCGCCAGATACGCGACAATCTGTGAGCTGCTTGCAGCCGACAGAAGAGTTACGCGGATAAACGAAGAAAACCTTTAGAGTTTGAAGTGGGAGATATGGTATTACTCAAAGTATCGCCTTGGAAGGGCGTTGTTCGATTCGGAAGGAAGGGGAAACTTGCTCCACGATACGTTGGCCCTTTTAAGATCCTTGAACGGATCGGGAAGGTTGCTTACAAATTGGAACTTCCTCCTGAACTTAGTAATGTGCATCCGACCTTTCACGTGTCCAATCTAAGAAAGTGCTTAGCTGATCAGGATCTTCAGGTACCACTCGATGACATCCGCATCGATGATACCATGCACTTTGTTGAAAAACCAGTGGAGATAATGGATCGCGAGGTTAAACAGCTCAAACGCAGTAGAATTCCAATTGTCAAAGTACGTTGGGAATCGAAACGGGGTCCAGAATTCACATGGGAGCGAGAGGATCAGATGAAGCTTAAGTACCCACATTTATTTACTACGGTCACTCCAAGTTGAATTTCGGGACGAAATTCCTTTAACTAGGGGAGACTGTAACATCACTGTACTTTCGGTTGTCCGTACATCCGTACATCCGTACGAATGTACTGTTACGACCGGAGATTTATAATTATTAATGATTATGAATTACTGATTTTCATTGCTGATATTATCACTGTACTGGTATGCATGTCTATGATTTATTATACGCGTAAACCAGGGGAAGTTTAGTTGTAATTCAACTAAACAGGCCCGTAGTGTTTATCGCAGTTACTTATTATTGATAACGATGGATTAATGGTTGAGAATGGATTTGGGATGGAACTTGAAGTTTGTTTGAGTCTGGTTACTAAACATAGTCAAGGACCCATGGTCATGATTTATCGAAATAGCGGTGGGACGGTGGCTAGGGCAGTTGCGACTGACCCTTACATATGCCCTATATATATGCATATTTCGGTCTATCATGGATGTGTCAGTGACTAGGGTTTAGTTGGGTTTTGGTTTGGGGAAAATGATAATATTAAAGTTATTAAACAACAGGAATGAATTACGCGATGGTAAGGTTACGGACGATATTTAAACGCGAATATTAATTCAGAAAATGTTAACTTAATAAATGTATTCGCGTGGGTGACGATTCACACGAATATAATTATTAAGGATAATATTCTGAAACAATATTCCATAAATCGTAAATCGAATCAAAATACGATACGAGTGTTGGATTCGCAAAGGTGACGATCTTTTCGAATACGTACGCGAGTAACGTGTTTCGACGAGATAAATTAAATAATATCAAACGATATTAAATTAATAAATTAAAAACTAAAAATATTTATTAGGAATCACAACTTAAATTAAATGGGAATAATTTAAGTTATTAAATAAGCGATTTAACGATGATAAAACGAAAACTGTTTTAAGAAACGTCAATATTTAAATAAAATTATTTTATTTAAGATAAAACTTAATCATTTTAATGTTCTATGTTTAAAATATATTTTACAAGAAACCGAACATCTATAGAGAAATCGCGATAAAAACGAGACCGAACACGGGGGAGTACCACACGCGATAAAAGGAAGGCTTCTCTTCCTTTTCCTCTCATTCTTCCCTACACCACTCTCTCTCTATTTCACCTAAAAACACACACACAAACTTCTCTCTACGTTATCTCGCTCGTTACCCGACGGATTCACGAGATTCCGGCGCCTACGCGTTCGTGAGATCGAGAGCTACAAGAGGATACGAAGAAATCACACGTTGAACTGACGGTTTGAGGTAAATCTATCCTTTTATTTTCGGTTTTGGGTGAAAAACCCTATTTCATTATGGATAGCCATTTAAATCGAGATTAGGGTTGTTTTAAATTGTTAAACGAGTTAGTATGAGAGATTAGGGTTACTTGGTTCGAAGCTGTTACAGAAAACGCAAGGGAGATGATGATGATGATACAGGTTCGCTGCAAATGGGACTGGCCGAACCCTCGAGTGGGTTAATCCCATGCAGCGAACCCTATTAGGGTGGCCGAACCTAGGTGGCCCAAAACTGGGCAGCGAACCTTGAGCCCTCACAAACCTATGGCCACGAACCCTCCTTATAGCCGAATCATGATTAAGGAACCTAATAGGTTCGCTGGTTTTGCTATGGCTAGTAAGAATAAGAGCAATTAAAGTTAATGAATAAACAAAAACCATTATTGGAACAACTAATATGTTATGCATGCATGGGAAGTTGGTTTAAGTGCCACCTTTTCTAATAACTAGAAATATTGAACTATGAGATGGTTACATAATTTAAACATTTTAAGTAAATAACTTAACTATCATTTACTTAAATTCAATTTAGGTTTTGATCATTTGAAACATGGTTGGCACTTAAATTAATCAAGTATGCATGTTGGGTGTGAATCAGTAACGATAGTACATATAAGTTAACATACATAACCATGATGAGTATAAGCAATAGTTTCTAATTGGATATTTTCATTTGATTAGTGAAACTGCTAAGTCTAAAACATTTTGTTTATGATGATTAACTATTAAGAATTGAGGGTTATATCTTGACTTGGGTTAAATACCCTAAGTTAATGTAACAACTAGCTTATAAAAGTGGTAAATCGCACAAATTACAGATCTTTGAATTGGGTTGAGTTACATACGTGAGCGCGCATAATATGAGAACCCGGATTCTAAAGACTTCAGGTGAGTTCTCATAACCTCCCTTTCTTTAAACTGTTTTGTTTTAAAACTCGGAGGTGAAGCATGTATACCAAATTCAAATATTATTTTGATAACTCAAGGTTAATACCTGTTTATCAATATGATATTCACGATATAAGATTATCATTTATTATGGATTGTCTCTTGTTATTTATATCCATGTAAATGTTGTTATTGACTTCGGTCAATAACAAAGATTACAAGTATTGTCACAAACCCCGAGAGTCATTGCTTTTAACTTCGGTTAATTGCTTTGACCTTGTGTATTGTCACGTGGATGATTTCCACATCTGTGAAGCATTGCCTTTGACTTCGGTTATTTGCTTTGGCTTCATGTATTGTCACGTGGTTAGCTACCACTCCATGAATCATGTATTTAACTTATGTTAATTACATAATGATCATGTATAGTCACGAACATTATTTGAGAATATAAATGATGAGATTGGTTGATTTGTTTATGGATTGATTATCTAGGTTTTATTATGATTATGTGGGAATGACTATGACTGATTGATTATGTGATTATGTGATTGCGTATGTGTTTGGTTGTTGAATGGATGGATGTGTGTTGGATTATCTCATACAGGTATTCATATGGATTTTCCCAAGAAGATCATAAGTCTTATACTTGTTTTAAACAAAGTATTTTACAAAACTATTTTTAAAACACAAACTGTTAAACTCATTTTACTAAAACATTTTTAAGTATAAAAACTTATGATTACTCACCAACTACTTTTGTAGTTGACACTTGATTTCTTACATGTTTCAGGTGATGGGGACAAGTAGGATGAAGAGGATGACCTCTTCTATTTTGGACAGCATCATCATATAGGATTCTTGGACTTAGTTAATTAACTAAATTTCTGGCGTTTAGAGTTTAGTTAGTTTAACTAATTCTTTTGTGTAATTGATGTAATTGATTCATGACGAACATGATTTTTGTGTAATTATGTTGTTTGCTTAAATGATATATGACGATGAAATTAGATGCCCACGAGCTGTTGAACAATCTACACATCCCTCGTGGCATCCCGACGTTTCCGCCATCGGTCGGGGTGTTACACCTCTTATCATGAAGCCATTACTAGTGTTCAGTCTTCTGAATGGAAGATATCTATGACTGATGAACTTGATTCCATGAAGAAAAACGATGTTTGGGATTTGGTAGAACTACCCAACGGAGTAAAACCCGTAGGATGTAAATGGGTGTTCAAAACAAAATTAGATCCGAATGGGAACATTGAACACTTCAAAGCAAGATTGGTTGCAAAAGGTTTCACTCAGAAAGAGGGAATTGACTATCAAGAGACCTTCTCCCTGTCTCTCGTAAAGATTCCTTAAGGATCGTGATGGCCCTCGTAGCTCATTTTGATTTGGAACTGCATCAGATGGACGTCAAAACTGCTTTCCTAAACGGCGACTTGTATGAAGACGTGTTTATGAAACAACCTGAGGGCTTCATGCCTGAAGGTCAAGAGCATTTAGTCTGCAAGCTAAAGAAATCCATATACGGGTTGAAGCAAGCCTAACAAAAATGGTGTCTAAAGTTTGATGAAGTGATGAAGAAGCACGGTTTCCTGAAGAATCAACGGATCAATGCACCTACCTCAAGATGAGTGGGAGCAACTTTACTATACTTGTCCTTTATGTCGATGACATTCTTTTGGCAAGTAATAACTTAGATATGTTGCATGACTCGAAGCGCTTACTTTCGCATAATTTTGACATGAAGGATCTCGGAGAGGCCTCTTACGTTATTGGCATCGAAATACACCGAGATATGGTCAATGGAATTTTGGGTTTATCTCAGAAGGCTTACATTGAACGGGTCCTCACACGCTACAACATGCAAAACTGCTCTCCCTCTGTAGCTCCAGTAGTTAAAAGAGATGTCTTTTGTTTTTTCAGTGTCCGAAGACCGAGGCTGAAAAGGCGCAAATGAGAATGATACCTTATGCATCAGTAATCGGGAGCCTTATGTATGCTCAAGTATGTACTCGTCCAGATATCGCTTACATTGTTGGAATGCTTGGTCGTTATCAAACTAATCCTGGCATTGATCACTGGAAAGCAGCTAAAAAAGTGCTTCGATATCTTCAAGGGACAAAAGACTTCAAGCTGACTTATAGAAGAAGTGATAATTTGGAAGTGGTTGGTTACTCTGATTCTGACTTTGCTAAATGCAAAGATGACAAGAAATCCACTTCGGGGTACATCTTTATGTTAGCAGGCGGACCGATCTCATGGAAGAGTCATAAGCAGCAGCTGACAACAACCTCAACTATGATGGCTGAATATGTTGAAATGTACAATGCAACCTGTCATGGAATGTTGTTGAGAAACCTTATCGCTGGACTCAAAGTCGTTAACTCTGTCTCTAGACCATTGAAGCTTTAATGTGATAACTCAGCAGCTGTTAACTTCCCGAACAGTAACAGTTCGACCGGTGCTGGTTTATATCTTGATACAAAGTACTTGTTTGTTCGTGAGCGAGTTGCGGAAAATAATCTTTGTATTGAGTATATAATTACTAAAGTTATGCTTGCGGATCCGAAGACTAAAGATCTCCCTCCTAAGATATTTGAAAAACATGTATCGAAAATGGGCTTATGTAATGACCTTATTGCATAATGTATTTGCTTATGATTAATGAAATTTCCTCACTTATTTGATTTGTTTGTCTCTAAATATATATTTATACATGCCTAATGACATATAGACACTAATAACACAAATCATTTGTTAAAGGGCTTACTTCTTAATTGATCCTAATTTAAGTTTTAAATTTGTATTGTAGTATGATTAATGGGGGTCTTGAATTGAATAATTGATTCAATGATTGTATTTCCTTGCTATGATTACAATTTATAACTAAAACGAGTATTATCAATCTGCAAACTTATTTAATGCTCATAATAAATAATCACTTGGCCAAGTGGGAGAATGTTAGACTAAATAATTTAATGTGGCCCTCATGATTATTTAATTAAGTAGATCAATTACCTAAATACCCCTAACAGATAGATAATTATTTGATGGTCGTAATTATCCTTATTTATCCTAATTAGGGTTCCCCTTGGGTGTATATAAATAGAGATTAAGGCTCATAATTAAAAGGTTACACAACCGAATCCCTAACCCTTTGGATTTGAGAACCTCTCTAGCCTCTCTAAACAATTCCATCCTAACTGTACACCCTAAACGAGAACCCATTCGATCCGATCAAGACTCGTATCAAGAAACGATGTCAGGAATCAACAACATTTTCACTGGATTCACATGTTTCATCTAATCTCATATATATTATTATGTTTTCGTATATATACGTGTTTATAATCAAAGGAATCGATCAACATCGATCATATCACATCAGTCAGTATTCATACAAACGTGACACATTAAGATTGTTAATATTTTATATTATATATTTATTTGAGAAGTTTTATTCACACAAAAAGCATTTTTTTTCATATATGGTGTAAAACTATCTAATGTTTTCTTATAATATATATGGGTTGATCGATTCCTATACTAAATCATTATACATGTACACAAATAACAACAACAACAATAATATATATCAGATAAAACATATGATCTAATAAGAGCAGTGTTAATTCCTGACATGATTCTTTAAGCTGATCGGATCGAGCTTTCATTTATGGTGTATTGTGAGGATGGATTGAGGAGAGAGAGTCACAAATTGTATATGCTAGGAATTTGCTTTGTAATGTTGCGTTACATTGTAACCTTATTAAGTGCACTAATGTCCTATTTATATACACTCAAAGAAAATCCTGATTAGAATAGTAAAAGTAATTATATACATCAAATAATTATCTATCTTATAAAAATAATTAAATAATTTATTAATTAGATAAATAATGATAAAATCTATATGTATAATTTAATCATACGATGTGTGTATGTGCGTATATGCATGTAAACATAGAGGATACCTAGATTACTCAATTTTTTTTAGTACTTAAAACACTATGGTGCATACCAAAGAGCATAGGAAATGATAATTAAATTTAAATATTAAAAATCGTATTTAATTTTAAATAACCTCAGAGTGTTATTTATTTAAAATTTAATTATACTAAAATGTTGTTAAACATTTATTTGTGTTAAACCATAACAACGAATATTTTATGAAAACCCAAAATAGATATCAACAATAATTTCTTATATAAGTTCGTGAGTTGTTCAACATTTCTACGTTTAATTTTGTTCAATTTAACAACAATGCTCAATGAGTTTCACTTTTTTATATAAGATTTTGGTTATTATTAATGTCTTTGTTCAGAAGAAAAATTTTGTATGTAAATATATTCTTATAACAAAGAAGTTAACGACATTTTAAGGTACTGAGATTAGAGGATGAACAGGACGAGGTTCTCCATGAACGCTAAATGGTTGTATGCACCCTCTAAACGAATAGGCTAAGAATTTAGTTGCGTCCATCAAGAAAACAATATGGACCCTTTGGTTAGTATTCATAATGTAACTCTTTAAATTACATGTATCCCCCTATTTAAAGCTTTAAATTACATATATCATCTTATATAAAGAAAAAAAATGGTGAATGCCACCATTAGGCGTCCCTCACTGACCGATATCACGACCAACATGAGGGAGATAAATCGCGTGACCTAGGGAAAATTGGGTCGTATACGGCTTTGAACCTTAGACCTCCAGTATGGATTCCATCTTATACAAAGAAGGAAAATTATAAAACATGTGGATATATGTAATTTAATTTTTGACTTTGATATACATGCAATAAGAGTTGTTAATATGGGATATACATAATTATTCGTGTATAACTATCATTTAATCCCAACTTAGGTTAGTCAAATTATATGATAATTATTAAAGATACAATGGTTAAGTTCATTTAAGATCGAATATTTTCAGCATTCTCCCACTTGAACGTAAAAATCATTTATATTATCATACTCCAAGTATGCCAAATACCACACCCTATTATCATAATCCAAATATGCCAAATATTGTGTCTCACCGTTGGCAGAAACGCGAGAATGTAACCAACCTTACCTCATAACACATTAATTTGAGGAAGAAAACCTTTAGTATTGTTTCATTAAAATGTACAAGAATATGTGTTTAAAAAATTGTCCAAGTATGTAGGTATTGGTAATTTTTATATTCAAAAAACAATCAAACAAGCAAAAATACAACCTGATCAAATAACCCAAAAACATTAGTTGTCTGCTATTGATAAAAATATAATAATAATAATAATTAAATAATAATAATATTTATAAGGGCATGTCTAGATATACTAATATAACATTGTCACTTGTTATTACCTAAAAAATACACTCGAATGTCAATTAAAAGTTTAGTGAGTATATAGGTTTTAACTCAATAAATATACAGGAATAGGCACGTTATAATATGTCAGTTATTGCATGTAGATAATGTAAACGATATAACATAACATGAAGTCGTAATCAAATTTATGACTAGACTACCTAAAACAAATGTTATAAACACTTGTCAATAGTACTATAGTAGATCAATGTAACCAATACCTACAAGAACATGTGATGAGTATATTCACATCTTTCCCCACAATAGTGTTGGTTGGCACAAATAGATATTATCCAATATGTGTCTATCGGCTATCCTTGCGAGTTAATTAATTATGATAATTGTCTAATAAAACTTACGTGAAGTGTTATACAAAATAGCCTAATAATAAACCCATGCACACAAGTTATCACATACATAACAAACATTATTATGAATTTTATCCCTTATTTGGATTTGGTCTTTAGTAGGTTCAATTTGAATATTTGTATTCAATTTCCAACCAAAATATTTTCTATCTTTATTTTTTTACATATATATAGTATCATTTTTTCCTAAATAATTCTTGATAGGAATATTTTTTAGTATGTTAACAACTTTTTCTTTATTTCTGGTAGAATTTTCTTGCTTCTTATTTGTTTCTAATGATGATCTATGAATATAGGGCTTCTTCTTAGTTTCAGAATGAATA
This sequence comes from Mikania micrantha, assembly GCA_009363875.1. Lineage (NCBI taxonomy): Eukaryota > Viridiplantae > Streptophyta > Magnoliopsida > Asterales > Asteraceae > Mikania > Mikania micrantha. The sequence goes on from CM018684.1 coordinate 61,720,384, forward strand.
TATCTTCCTACTCTAATAATATTTTCCAATCTAATGTCACGTGTCACCACTACAACATATGTCCTTTCATTTTCCCCCCAAAACCATTTTGTCTTTAACACGCGGGTATTATCCGACCCATGGATTATTCCCGATTCGTATCCTAAAAAACCCTAAAATCTTCATATCCCTTCATTCCTCTGCACCGATGGCTTCTTTGCCAAGAAAATCATATATCAAAAGTTCAATCATCTGGTAAATCTTCTCCTTTGTATTTTTTCTATTTTGTCTATGTTCTAAACAACATCCCTAATAATCACCCTAAAATCTTAGGTTTCCTGATTTTGTGAGTTCATATTCATTCCTAGATTTCTTAATCGGATCATCAACAGAAAATCGTTTTAAGAATTTATATCCTCATAAGTTTATGTTTACTTTATCTATAGTTTCGAGTTGTTAACCTTTACCATTGATCAAAGGCTACCAACTTTGTTTGCTTTCTTCATTGTTATTCTTATATATATTAAAAAGGAAAATTTCCTTCCCTCACAATTTCACTATTCATTTGGGTACAAGTATGATTGCTTAACATACAACTCATTCAAGTGTTCAGAGATATGTGTATTCTCCTCTTTCATATGTCTCGCAGCTCTGTTTCTTTCTCCTGCGATGAACCATATGACCTTTATACCGACGCCGGTGATGTGTCTCCATCGTTGCATCTCTGACGGTGTCGCTTTTCAGCCACGTTGCGGGATATCCCGAACGCCAAAGCGTCCGACGGTGTGTCTTCGCCACTGCACCGGCATCTATCTACGATTCGTGTAGACCGATGATGATGTGAGTGTGCGGCGATGTTGCAGGGGAGACCGATCGTTGTCTCTCTTGCTCCGATATATCTGATTCTTTGCATCGGTCAGGTAGAGATAAAAAGGTTGTTCGTTCCTCTCAGAGTTTCATTCCTTATTTTGGTACAACTACAAATGCTTTATGTACAACTCATTTATGTGTTCTCTTGGTCCGCCATGTCTGATTCTTAATATCAGGCGCCTTTGGTGTGTGGGGGTTTCGAAAGCCTAAGCGTATGTGGTTTGCTGGCAATGATGACAATTTGCCAGAGCCTATGGGTATGAACTATCAGTTTTCTCGCAAGATAAACGTGTGAGGGTTTCAAAAATCCAAACATATGAGGTAACCTTACAACTTTCATTGCTAGGTGAAAGGAATTGGTGGCGATGATGATGATTTGTCTAAGCCTAGGGTTTAACCCGTTACCTTCTGATCGATGTGTCGTAGGTCAATCAAAAACAATTTATTATTAAGAACTTAGCTACCTTTGACTATAGTAAGGGCAAGTAAGGTCGTCTCCACAGGGAATCAGTGGAAAGTGCTAATCTTGACTAGAAACTAATTAATCTAAGAAAAATGAGAACTTTGGATTGAATTGAATTAAAGGAATGGTTTAAAAGAAACAAACTTTAAATTTGATTTGAAAACAATTAATGAAAAAGGTAATCACTTCCGGTTTTTAGGTTGTAAGATCCACAATGAATGTAAGTTAAACCTAGGTTGAAATCATATAAAATTGATGTTGTCAATCAATTCGATTAAAGTGATAAAGATGGAACGAACGTTTAAGATTTGCTCATTCACAAAATTACCAATAGACATACACAACGCATCACACGAATACCAATGAGTAAACGATGCAAGAAAACCGAATCACTGATGGTAACGCATAATACGAAAACATAAATCTATTGTTTAAATCAACCAAAAAGAAATCGTATCAAGTTTACAATCAAAAACATAGATTCAACATTCAAACATTGTTTCACTTACAACCCTAATCAACCGGAAGCGATTACGAAGAAACTAGCATTGCCTCATCGCGATTTGATCTTCAATTGTTGATTCCATTGATGAATTCTTGGATTGAATCTTGATTTGGAGGGTTGGATCCACTCAAAAACCTTGAATTTTCGTCCCCAAATGGCCCCAAAAACCTTAACTTTCGACTTGGCTGGAATGTGGCTTGAAAATAGGCAAAATAGGGTTAAAATCCCGTTTTCCGCGTTTTGGGCGTAGCCTACGCTGGGCCAAGCTGAACGGTGGGAAATTTCTGTCAACGATGAATTTTTGGGCGTAGCCTACGCTCGGGCGTAGCCTACGCTGACCTGGACGTAGCCTACGCCCAGTCTGATCTCACCAACAGCTTCGTCTCGTCGAGAAACTCGGTTTTCATATATTATGGCTTCCGTAACTCTTCCTCTAGCTCAAGATATGCGCTTCCAAAGTTCTGAGCTTTTCTCGACAATTTCTGATCCATCTGTGCATCTTTTCACCTCGTTAACACCCCCGGGCATCCCTCTAATGTGTTTTTACCTGCAATTCACAATTGTATTTCAAAGTATCATTGTTCCACATAAAATGCACATAAAAATGCAACTTTAAACTGTTAAAACACATGAAAATCAAACACACATCACATCCCCACACTTATGTTTTGCTTGTCCCAAGCAAAGTCCTCTACGCACGATAACAAATAATTCCACAAAAACCATCGCTTAAACATCTCATTACCGGTTAATAGCAAAACTTTAAAACCACACCTAATTCCCAAGACTTACAACGTGCAATAGATTTACATCCCAACAAGCAATATTACAAATTCGACAAGAAAATCTCTAATCAAGGACACTTAGCTTCAAATGGTTCACATGCACACATTCACACCTCTTACAATGGACACTCCACTCGGCTTTGTATCCGAACTAGCAAAGATGCACTAGTATTCATGAACTCTCAATCCACTAATGATGCATCATTATCATAAGCTTGCAAAGCAATCAAATCTCCACCATTATGCACAAAGTATACCCAAATCAAGAGGTCTTTCAAGGTTGTAGCATTGGCTTAGGCTAAGGTATGGAAAAGGAATGTAAGTGGCTAAAAAAAAATAAATAAATAATAATGCGAAATCCAAGTTAAGTTCACACAAACAACTACTATACATAATCACTAGGGTAAGTATGTACCCTTATTGAATTACATTTTATTTCTGAACACTTCTAACATCACTATGAATTTTTCTTTTTCTTTTTTTAAGACATAAACACTACTTAACTTGGATTTATCACATGGGTCTAAACTAAAATGGCTATAACGGCTGATTTTGGCTAATGGAATGGGCATGGTTTAACAAAGAAATGGGTAATTGGCTCAAAAAAATGGCGACTAAGGGATTTTTCAAGGGTTGGTGAATCAAAGACACAAGGCTAAAAACAAGGGGTTATCCTAATGCCTCTATCACTTTTGTGCACACTTTGGCTCATGGTCTTAGCATGTATTAACTATGCAAGTTCTGAAATGATAACAACATTATGGTAATCACACATCAAACGAAAATGAGCATCAAATTCTACATCTATTATATGCTTCGCATAGGCTCAAATTCTCACAAAAATGGTGGTAACGGGTTTCGGATGTAAAGCATGCATGTTTATCCATTATCAAGCCTTGTATCCTTAATTGAGACTTGCCTACCAAATTTTCATACAACTTGCTAAGAAAACTTTATTCCGCAACTTAAAGAACTAGGCATAATTAGGAAGTTACACATATACACCGGTTAAAGACGCATTCACAATTTTCTTTGAGAAAAAATTTGTTTTTCGTGCACAAAAATACCTATTTTGGAACAATTTTTGCAAATTTTTCAATGTTTCCCTCATCCCCACACTTAAACCTTACATTGTCCCCAATGTAAATTTTCCACTAAATATGAGTGTGAAATGAGTATGATGTGATGATTTACCCAAATGCCCCCATCAATTTCCCTTTTCACTTCACTTCAACCAAACATAAACTTCTAACAACATTAGCAAACCACACACAAGTAGAAAGTGTTAAACATAGTTTAAACAAACAGTTATGGAGGCATGGAAAGAGCACGTGGACCTGATCACAGACGATCAGTGAGTGCCTGGAAAATAGTCATCTCGTGGTGGGTAAGGCATTTGTCACACCCCCAATTTTCCACTCGTGGCGTATGTCCACGTGGATGTGACGTGTCCAGAATCACAGCTCAAGGTCATATAGAACACCTCTATATGCGTTTACAAATCCAAGTTTGACACATACACTTGATAAAATAGTTTGCAGCGGAAATAAAGTAGTAATGCAGCGGAATAAATAAGTCATAACATGCAGCGGAAAATGATTGTTTACACAGCGGAAATTGTAAGTAGTTTATTACAACAACGTTTTAAATAAGATAAAGTCAAATTGTTTTCAAAAGACACGAAAACAAATGCATGTGGGGCCCTATGCTCATGTCCCCTATGTGCTTTCCTGCTCCACGAGCCTGTCATGCTAGTTACCTGAGAATACAAGTTTAAAAACAAGTGTCAACACGATGGTTGGTGAGTTCACAGGTTTTGATATACATATAGTAATAAAAGTGTGTCATGCTGTTTATCAATGTTAGTACCGAGCCCTAGGCCCAAAGTGTCAGTGCGTCACTACCGAACTAGACTTGTTTGCTCTTGCCTCCGCTATGCCTCGTATACATAGCAAGTTAGGTCAGAATTTGCACGGGTTATGACACTCAGTCAACATGGTGCCCCGTGGGGTTAGTCATTCCCTAATGGATCCATCCAAATCTACCACGTTGTTTGTACATTAACGGTAAGACTTTGTGAGGGCTTGTAACGAGTTCAACACTTAATGTTTGTCCAATAAACCAGCATACACAAAAATGTTTGTAATAGCAATAATGTTTGACTCGATGCAACTAGTATTCTCCCCCTATTTAAAAGCGTTTGAAAAGAGTAAAGAGGGGCCGTAAACTCACCTTAGTGATATGAACGAATGAAAGCGTAAGCTCCTGATGTAGTAGGCACGCTGGTCATCGGCAACCTATATCGTAGACCGTACGTGAGTTCGTGTAAGTGACCGTGCTACTGTTAGTGCTCGTGTTTGTGTCCAACAACCCTTGGTTGTTCATGTTTGTCCGTGTCGGTCCACAATGACCGTGTTTGCTCGTGTTGGTCCATATTGACCGTGTTTGACCATGTTTGACCATGTTTGACCGTGTTTGACCAAAGTTGACCGTGTCAAGTCAACGACCCGTTGGTGAACCGTGTGACGGTTTGTGACTCGTGTAGCAATCGTGTAAGTGTTTGTCGTGTGCAAAACGCGTAGGTTGCGTTTATGGACAACTTACTATTTATAGTAAGTTTCCATTTTTAGAAAGTTCACAAAGCATGACGGTTTTATAGTTCTAGCATGTTCAATACTCCTACGGGATCATGTTAACACATAGCACATCATCATACGGATTCACATAAGTCGTTTACAACATGTTAGTGCACAAAAGTTTCCTAAAATGGAAAGTTTTCATTTTTAGCATACGTGACATCGGAAACCATCTAACTTAGCATCTAAACATCATGTTATAACATATTAAGCCATTTAGCAAGCTCAAATCATTCAACACGTTGACGAATCGGTTTTTGTAAAAATAAAGTTACTAAATATAGTAACTTTGTGGTTTTGCATAGAAATAGCCATTGAAACATTTCTAAACCAATTTTCATATCACCAATCATCTTAATAACCAATCTAGCATCATCTAATCATACCAATATAGTCCAAATCATCATTTATCAATATTTCATTGATAAAAGTTACTAAATATAGTAACTATGTCAAAATGACCATATACATTACCAAAACTACATTCTAACAAATCAAATCATCATATTATCATCCTAATAGCAAATCCACATACTTGCATGTTCATGAATTCATCTCCAACAATCATTTTGTAAATAAAAGTTACTAATAATGGAAAGATTACTAAAAATCAACATTTTGATCATTTTAAACAAATCCAACCATGAGTAATCCTTCTAACATTATCAATAAGCATATCAACATACTCAAGATCATTCCTATCATCATGGATCATGCATGCATGGCCATCATTCAACACTTTATGAACAAAACATGAAATCTATACATACACAACATCTTGTATCATCATAAGATGCATTCTAATCATCTTAGATCATCAAGAATCATAGTGAAATCATCAAACCCAGAAGTTAAACTCGTGCATGTGTGTCCATGGTGTTTGCATGTGAGTATAATGCCTTGCATGTGTGTGTAATGGTGGTTTTAAGCCACAAGGGATGTCAAGACTACCTTTCAAAGCTTCAAACTCTTGAGATGATGATGAGAACAGCTCTCCAACCTCCTGGTTCGTGGTTTTCAGCTGGAACAAGAAGATGGTGGTGGTGGATAATGATCTAGAAGCCTTTCTTCAAGGTTACCAAGCTTCAATCCTCAAGTGTAGAGCTTCAAGGAGTCCTTCAATGGCTTCCTTGATGTCAAATCTGGTGATTACAGCTGATAATGGTCGAGATATGGCGTGTTCAGTCGAGTATTATGATTAGGAGAGATAGATTAGGCATAATTGTCTTGGTTAAATAAAGATTCTGCGAACTGGGTCTCGTCGCGTAGCGCGACAAGTATAAGAGAATCTCTCGCGTAGCGCGAGGGAGTCCCGCGTTCGAATTTCCCCCGCCCATTGTCGCGTAGCGTGACAGTGTCCTTGTGGGCCGTCGCGTAGCGCGACAGATCCCTTAGTGAGCCCAATAGGCCCATTTTCATTGGGTTGATCCGTTCGTTGCCGTTTTCACGTTTACGAACTACCGTTTGGCCTCGCTTGAACTTCTAAGTTCAATGTGTGAATGTTTCGTGAGGTTTCGAGTGTTGTGCTACACAATGTGCTAGACGTTCACCAACGTTCGTGTGTTTTGACACGTGTGTGCTGTTTCTCGATAATTTCTCGAATTATCTAGTCATGTGTCAGTGTTTGTACTGTCGTGCCACGTGTCACACTAAATTAATCTAATTCTAGTGCCACATGTACATAATGCATTTAAATAAACATTTAAATAAATAAGGTGCTGACCTGGAAATTACGGGGTGTCACATCCTCCCCATGTTAGAAAGAATTTCGTCCCGAAATTCAACTTGCGTTGTCAGCGTTTGTCTGTTCCGCGAACAGGTGTGGGTACTTTTGTTTCGTCTGGTCTTCACGTTCCCACGTGAATTCCGGTCCTCGTCGCGAATTCCATCGTACTTTCACAATCGGGATTTTACTGAGTTTGAGCTTCTTGGTTTCCCGGTCCATAATCTCCACCGGTTCCTCAACAAAGTTCAATTGTTCGTCGATTTGTATTTCTTCGAGAGGAATAACAAGTGTCTCATCAGATAGGCACTTCTTGAGGTTCGAGATGTGGAATACGTTGTGTACGCTGCTTAGTTCAACTGGCAGGTTTAGTTCGTAGGCTACAGGGCCTATTCGCTTTGTAATCTCGAAAGGTCCAATGTAACGAGGGTTCAACTTTCCTCGTTTGCCAAACCGAATGACACCTTTCCAGGGCGAGACCTTGAGTAACACTCTGTCCCCCACCTGGAACTCCAACGGTTTGCGTCGCTTGTCGGCATAGCTTTTCTGTCTGTCCCGAGCTGCTGCCATTCGTTTGCGTATTTGCACGATCTTCTCAGTTGTCTCGTGCACCAGTTCTGGACCAGTCAGTTGGCTGTCTCCAACTTCCGCCCAGCAGATGGGTGATCGACACTTACGTCCGTAAAGTGCCTCGAAGGGTGCAGCTTGAATGCTAGTGTGGTAGCTATTGTTATATGAGAACTCCACTAACGGTAGATGAGATTCCCAGCTACTACCAAAGTCAATGACACATGCCCGGAGCATGTCTTCCAGTGTCTGTATCGTTCGCTCACTTTGCCCGTCCGTCTGCGGGTGGTAAGCAGTACTCATGTCCAATCTCGTGCCCAAAGCCTTATGCAAGGACTTCCAGAAATGTGACGTGAATCGACTGTCGCGATCAGATATGATGGAGATTGGCATTCCATGTCGAGTGACCACTTCCTTCAAATAAATCCGAGTGAGTTTGTCTAGCTTGTCAGTCTCTTTAATGGGTAGGAAATGAGCAGACTTCGTCAGTCGGTCTACGATAACCCAGATGGTATCGCAACCACTTGCCGTCTTAGGCAGTTTAGTTATGAAGTCCATGGAAATTTGCTCCCATTTCCACATTGGTAATTCCGGTTGTTGAAGTAACCCTGATGGCTTCTGGTACTCAACTTTGACTTTTGAGCACGTTAAACACTTACTTACGTAAGTTGCTATCTCAGCTTTCATGTTTGGCCACCAATAGGTTGTCTTCAGATCGTGATACATCTTATCAGAGCCTGGGTGTACGGAATACCGGCTCTTGTGAGCTTCATCCATCACTACTTCTCTCAATCCTCCGTAGCGTGGAATCCAGATTCGATCCATTAAGTAATAAGCTCCGTCGTCTTTTGCCTTCATTTGCTTATCCATGCCACGCATGGCTTCAAGAGTGAGGTTTTCAGTTTTCAGAGCTTCCTGTTGTGCTATCCGTATTTGATTCGGCAGTTCGGAATGGATCGTAAGTTGTAGTGCGCGCACGCGTTTTGTTGTTTCTTTTCGGCTCAACGCGTCGGCCACTACGTTGGCTTTACCGGGATGATACTTGATGGCGCAATCGTAATCACCTATGAGTTCAACCCATCTTCGTTGTCTCATGTTCAAATCTTTCTGGTCGAAGATGTGTTGTAGGCTCTTATGATCGGTAAAGATTGTACATTTCGTGCCGTACAAGTAGTGTCGCCAGATCTTCAAGGCAAACACCACGGCTCCCAACTCAAGGTCATGAGTCGTGTAGTTCTTCTCATGCACCTTCAGTTGACGTGAAGCGTATGCTATCACTTTCTCGCGTTGCATCAGCACGCAACCGAGTCCTTGTTTCGAAGCGTCGCAATACACCACGAAGTCATCACATCCTTCCGGTAGGGATAGGATGGGTGCAGTGCATAGTTTCTGTTTCAACAGGTTGAAAGCAGCTTCTTGTTTGTCTCCCCAATCGAACTTTTTGTCTTTATGGGTCAGGGACGTCAATGATTGGGCAATCTTCGAGAATCCTTCAATGAATCTCCGGTAGTACCCGGCAAGTCCAAGGAATTGCCGCACCTCAGTTGGAGTCTTGGGTGCTTCCCAGTTCTTAATGGCTTCGATCTTAGCTGGGTCTACGTGAATTCCCTGCTCATTAACCACGTGTCCAAGGAATTGGACTTCGCGAATCCAAAAGTCGCATTTTGAAAATTTCGCGTACAGTTGCTCTTTCTTCAGTAGTTCCAAGACTAACCTTAGATGTTCGGCATGCTCCTCCCGATCCTTTGAATAAATCAGGATGTCGTCGATAAACACTATCACGAATTTGTCCAGGTAAGGTTTACACACTCTATTCATGAGATCCATGAATACGGCTGGTGCGTTGGTCAGTCCAAAGGGCATAACCAAGAATTCGTAGTGTCCGTATCGGTTCTAAAGGCAGTCTTAGGAATATCGTTTTCCTGTATCCTTAGTTGGTGGTAACCCGATCTTAAATCGATCTTCGAATAGTAGCTTGACCCTTGCAACTGGTCAAACAGATCGTCTATTCGCGGTAAGGGATATCGATTCTTGATCGTCACCTTGTTCAGCTCTCTGTAGTCGATACACATACGGAATGATCCGTCTTTCTTCTTTACGAACAAGACCGGTGCTCCCCAAGGTGAGAAGCTCGGTCTGATGAATCCCTTGTCTAACAGCTCTTGTAACTGGTTAGACAGTTCCTGCATCTCCGTTGGTGCTAGTCGGTATGGAGCTTTGGCAATCGGTGCTGCTCCCGGTGTAAGGTCTATCTGAAACTCGACTTGTCGTTTCGGAGGTAGTCCAGGTAGGTCTTCGGGAAACACTTCGGGAAAATCGCGGACTACGGCGATGTCCTCAATCTTCCTCTCTTTCTTGGGTTGCTCGGCGATGAGGGCTAGTATGGCAGTGTATCCCTTTTGTAGGTACTTGTTCGCCTTCATGCATGACATGATGTTCAAAGGTACTCCCCGCCTTTCCCCCTGAATCGAGATCTGTTCTCCGTTCTGCAACGTCACTCGTACGATCTTCTCGTTGCATACGATCTCAGCTTGGTTAGCGGATAACCAATCCATTCCAACGACCACATCAAAGCTTCCGAGAGTCACCGGCATCAAATCGATTTCGAGTTCATGATCCGCCAAAACCATGACGCATCCTCGAAAGATGTGTTGTGTTTCAATTAGCTTGCCGTCGGCTAGCTCTACGTATACTTGTAGTCTAGTGGTGTTGGGGTAATATCTAGTAATTTGCTAAACTCACTAGATATAAAGCTCCTATCGGCACCGGTATCAAATAATATGCTAGCATAGACATTATTTAAAAGAAACGTACCGGTTACGATGTTAGGATCGTCCTTGGCTTCTCCCGAGCCAATCACAAATGCTCTCCCCTTGGCCGCTCCTCCTCCGGCCTTCTTCAATTGAGGGCAATCCCTCCTCATGTGGCCTGGTTTTCCACATTCATAACACCCTCTGGAGGTGTTCTGGTTGTTGTTCTGGTTGTGGTTGGGGTTGCTGTTGTTGGTTGGAAATCTTGATCTGCAATCTTTGGCCATATGGCCATGTCGTCCACACTTCAAGCAACGATATCGTTCGCATTGCCCGAAGTGGTGATAAGAGCATCGGTTACATAGGGGTATTTCCTTGATACACACCCTTCCCCTTGTCATCGGGTTGGGTGGCAGTGAATGCTCTGGCTGGTGCAGATCGTTGTTGTTGTTGGGGCTGATGAGATTGGTGGTGGCTGGGTTCCCACTTCCTCTTCTGGCTTTCTTGAGGCTTCACATGCTCGCCTCGTTTTGGTAGCTTGCCCTGAGCTACAGCTTGGTCAGTCAGTTTATGAGCCAGCCTGATCAGAGGTTGGATAGTGGTGAGGTCAGACGCAGTCACCATGCTCTGAATTTGTTCGGGCAGCCCACTGATGAACTGCTCGATTTTCTTGTACTCCGGCGTCACCATAGCCGGACATAGCTTACACAGCTCATGGAATCGAGTACAGTATTGCTCGATCTCAGAGCCCACCATCTTCAGTACCCAGAACTCAGCCTCTAGCTTTCTGATCTCATCACGAGGACAGTATTCCTCTTGCAGTAGTCGGGTGAAATCAGCCCATGGCATGGAGTTGGCACCGTCCAACCCCAGGGTTTGTACATGGGTATTCCACCATGTGAGTGCTGGTCCTTCCAGTGTACCAGTTGCGAACTTCACCCGGTTCTCTTCAGTACATTCGCACATGGCGAATACAGACTCCACTTTCTCCACCCAGCGGAGCATTCCCACGGCTCCCTCAGTCCCCTTGAATTTGTGTGGGTGGCAGTTCAGGAAGGATTTAAAAGAACATCCTTTGTTGTTGTTGCCTTGTGATCCAGTCAGTCAGAAACCAATGTCGTAGGTCAGAGCGTGTTAGCTATACTATGTTAGTCATGTTAGGCGAGGGTTAGTACCGTTGTTCGAGCCACTGGTTTCACTAGCAAGGCGGTGTGCCTCGTGCTCTGCCAGTATCTTGTTAACCCGTCTGTCAACCATCATCTTAATGACGGCTGCGTCCAGTGTTCGTCTAGGAGGGCGTGCATGTGGTCCTCTTCCCGCCATAGATATTTTCTATACGGAAGGGATAGAATGTTAGTAAGTCAGAATGTTAGTCAGATGTTGTGTCGGAAGTCAGATCATATGTCATGTTAGTTGTCAAGTCAAAGCAATCATGGTCAATATGTAATAAGTAAGACAAAACATAATTCTCATTAATAATAAGTTGGAAGTACAATAATTTCAAAAGGAAATACATAATAAGTTCCTCGAGCACATCCCGCTCGTCTAGGCTAAAATAAAGAAAGTACAAAATACAACAGTCCACTAGTCAGAATCCATGGAAACATGCGAAATATCGCTAGCAGCGTCTCCGTCGTCATCATCCTCCTCCGGATCCTCATTAGGATCCTCATCAAGGTCCTCATCTTCGAGGTCCTCGGCCTCGAACTCGGGACCATCCTCCTGAGGTGGTTCCTCAATAAACTGTGCAGCCCATGCATTAAGCATGGCATCACTGGCCTGCACCATGGCCTGAGTCTCGGTGATGTCCGTCCGATTCTCGGTTATACGCACGTCGTGTTCCTGCACGACATCGACGACCTGTCCATGCTCGGTCAGTAGTTGGGACATTTGGAGTCGTAGGGCCTCCATCTGGGCTTCCAGTCTGTTGTTGCGCTCCTCCAGTCTCTCGTTCTGCCTCTCCAATCGATCGCTCTTCTCGCGAAGAACTCGGACCTCGTCTGTTAGCTCCCTACCCCTCCAGACTTCCCGTCGTGTGCAAGCAACATGTGCCGCGAAGGCCTGCTCCATCGGCACTCCGAACGGTGGTAGTCGGTGTCCTGGAGTGGTGTCGCCGGGATATCGATATGGAGGTACTCTCTCCTCGACGATCCAACTCTGGAGTATGGTGGGAAGCCATCCCCAATATCTGGCCCGTGCTGCGTCCCTTGCCCGCCGGTCCATCTCGGCGTCAACTTTGTTTGCTTTCTTCATTGTTATTCTTATATATATTAAAAAGGAAAATTTCCTTCCCTCACAATTTCACTATTCATTTGGGTACAAGTATGATTGCTTAACATACAACTCATTCAAGTGTTCAGAGATATGTGTATTCTCCTCTTTCATATGTCTCGCAGCTCTGTTTCTTTCTCCTGCGATGAACCATATGACCTTTATACCGACGCCGGTGATGTGTCTCCATCGTTGCATCTCTGACGGTGTCGCTTTTCAGCCACGTTGCGGGATATCCCGAACGCCAAAGCGTCCGACGGTGTGTCTTCGCCACTGCACCGGCATCTATCTACGATTCGTGTAGACCGATGATGATGTGAGTGTGCGGCGATGTTGCAGGGGAGACCGATCGTTGTCTCTCTTGCTCCGATATATCTGATTCTTTGCATCGGTCAGGTAGAGATAAAAAGGTTGTTCGTTCCTCTCAGAGTTTCATTCCTTATTTTGGTACAACTACAAATGCTTTATGTACAACTCATTATGTGTTCTCTTGGTCCGCCATGTCTGATTCTTAATATCAGGCGCCTTTGGTGTGTGGGGGTTTCGAAAGCCTAAGCGTATGTGGTTTGCTGGCAATGATGACAATTTGCCAGAGCCTATGGGTATGAACTATCAGTTTTCTCGCAAGATAAACGTGTGAGGGTTTCAAAAATCCAAACATATGAGGTAACCTTACAACTTTCATTGCTAGGTGAAAGGAATTGGTGGCGATGATGATGATTTGTCTAAGCCTAGGGTTTAACCCGTTACCTTCTGATCGATGTGTCGTAGGTCAATCAAAAACAATTTATTATTAAGAACTTAGCTACCTTTGACTATAGTAAGGGCAAGTAAGGTCGTCTCCACAGGGAATCAGTGGAAAGTGCTAATCTTGACTAGAAACTAATTAATCTAAGAAAAATGAGAACTTTGGATTGAATTGAATTAAAGGAATGGTTTAAAAGAAACAAACTTTAAATTTGATTTGAAAACAATTAATGAAAAAGGTAATCACTTCCGGTTTTTAGGTTGTAAGATCCACAATGAATGTAAGTTAAACCTAGGTTGAAATCATATAAAATTGATGTTGTCAATCAATTCGATTAAAGTGATAAAGATGGAACGAACGTTTAAGATTTGCTCATTCACAAAATTACCAATAGACATACACAACGCATCACACGAATACCAATGAGTAAACGATGCAAGAAAACCGAATCACTGATGGTAACGCATAATACGAAACATAAATCTATTGTTTAAATCAACCAAAAAGAAATCGTATCAAGTTTACAATCAAAAACATAGATTCAACATTCAAACATTGTTTCACTTACAACCCTAATCAACCGGAAGCGATTACGAAGAAACTAGCATTGCCTCATCGCGATTTGATCTTCAATTGTTGATTCCATTGATGAATTCTTGGATTGAATCTTGATTTGGAGGGTTGGATCCACTCAAAAACCTTGAATTTTCGTCCCCAAATGGCCCCAAAAAAACTTAACTTTCGACTTGGCTGGAATGTGGCTTGAAAATAGGCAAAATAGGGTTAAAATCCCGTTTTCCGCGTTTTGGGCGTAGCCTACGCTGGGCCAAGCTGAACGGTGGGAAATTTCTGTCAACGATGAATTTTTGGGCGTAGCCTACGCTCGGGCGTAGCCTACGCTGACCTGGACGTAGCCTACGCCCAGTCTGATCTCACCAACAGCTTCGTCTCGTCGAGAAACTCGGTTTTCATATATTATGGCTTCCGTAACTCTTCCTCTAGCTCAAGATATGCGCTTCCAAAGTTCTGAGCTTTTCTCGACAATTTCTGATCCATCTGTGCATCTTTTCACCTCGTTAACACCCCCGGGCATCCCTCTAATGTGTTTTTACCTGCAATTCACAATTGTATTTCAAAGTATCATTGTTCCACATAAAATGCACATAAAAACGCAACTTTAAACTGTTAAAACACATGAAAATCAAACACACATCACATCCCCACACTTATGTTTTGCTTGTCCCAAGCAAAGTCCTCTACGCACGATAACAAATAATTCCACAAAAACCATCGCTTAAACATCTCATTACCGGTTAATAGCAAAACTTTAAAACCACACCTAATTCCCAAGACTTACAACGTGCAATAGATTTACATCCCAACAAGCAATATTACAAATTCGACAAGAAAATCTCTAATCAAGGACACTTAGCTTCAAATGGTTCACATGCACACATTCACACCTCTTACAATGGACACTCCACTCGGCTTTGTATCCGAACTAGCAAAGATGCACTAGTATTCATGAACTCTCAATCCACTAATGATGCATCATTATCATAAGCTTGCAAAGCAATCAAATCTCCACCATTATGCACAAAGTATACCCAAATCAAGAGGTCTTTCAAGGTTGTAGCATTGGCTTAGGCTAAGGTATGGAAAAGGAATGTAAGTGGCTAAAAAAAAATAAATAAATAATAATGCGAAATCCAAGTTAAGTTCACACAAACAACTACTATACATAATCACTAGGGTAAGTATGTACCCTTATTGAATTACATTTTATTTCTGAACACTTCTAACATCACTATGAATTTTTCTTTTTCTTTTTTTTTAAGACATAAACACTACTTAACTTGGATTTATCACATGGGTCTAAACTAAAATGGCTATAACGGCTGATTTTGGCTAATGGAATGGGCATGGTTTAACAAAGAAATGGGTAATTGGCTCAAAAAAATGGCGACTAAGGGATTTTTCAAGGGTTGGTGAATCAAAGACACAAGGCTAAAAACAAGGGGTTATCCTAATGCCTCTATCACTTTTGTGCACACTTTGGCTCATGGTCTTAGCATGTATTAACTATGCAAGTTCTGAAATGATAACAACATTATGGTAATCACACATCAAACGAAAATGAGCATCAAATTCTACATCTATTATATGCTCCGCATAGGCTCAAATTCTCATAAAAATGGTGGTAACGGGTTTCGGATGTAAAGCATGCATGTTTATCCATTATCAAGCCTTGTATCCTTAATTGAGACTTGCCTACCAAATTTTCATACAACTTGCTAAGAAAACTTTATTCCGCAACTTAAAGAACTAGGCATAATTAGGAAGTTACACATATACACCGGTTAAAGACGCATTCACAATTTTCTTTGAGAAAAAATTTGTTTTTCGTGCACAAAAATACCTATTTTGGAACAATTTTTGCAAATTTTTCAATGTTTCCCTCATCCCCACACTTAAACCTTACATTGTCCCCAATGTAAATTTTCCACTAAATATGAGTGTGAAATGAGTATGATGTGATGATTTACCCAAATGCCCCCATCAATTTCCCTTTTCACTTCACTTCAACCAAACATAAACTTCTAACAACATTAGCAAACCACACACAAGTAGAAAGTGTTAAACATAGTTTAAACAAACAGTTATGGAGGCATGGAAAGAGCACGTGGACCTGATCACAGACGATCAGTGAGTGCCTGGAAAATAGTCATCTCGTGGTGGGTAAGGCATTTGTCACACCCCCAATTTCCCACTCGTGGCGTATGTCCACGTGGATGTGACGTGTCCAGAATCACAGCTCAAGGTCATATAGAACACCTCTATATGCGTTTACAAATCCAAGTTTGACACATACACTTGATAAAATAGTTTGCAGCGGAAATAAAGTAGTATTGCAGCGGAATAAATAAGTCATAACATGCAGCGGAAAATGATTGTTTACACAGCGGAAATTGTAAGTAGTTTATTACAACAACGTTTTAAATAAGATAAAGTCAAATTGTTTTCAAAAGACACGAAAACAAATGCATGTGGGGCCCTATGCTCATGTCCCCTATGTGCTTTCCTGCTCCACGAGCCTGTCATGCTAGTTACCTGAGAATACAAGTTTAAAAACAAGTGTCAACACGATGGTTGGTGAGTTCACAGGTTTTGATATACATATAGTAATAAAAGTGTGTCATGCTGTTTATCAATGTTAGTACCGAGCCCTAGGCCCAAAGTGTCAGTGCGTCACTACCGAACTAGACTTGTTTGCTCTTGCCTCCGCTATGCCTCGTATACATAGCAAGTTAGGTCAGAATTTGCACGGGTTATGACACTCAGTCAACATGGTGCCCCGTGGGGTTAGTCATTCCCTAATGGATCCATCCAAATCTACCACGTTGTTTGTACATTAACGGTAAGACTTTGTGAGGGCTTGTAACGAGTTCAACACTTAATGTTTGTCCAATAAACCAGCATACACAAAAATGTTTGTAATAGCAATAATGTTTGACTCGATGCAACTAGTATTCTCCCCCTATTTAAAAGCGTTTGAAAAGAGTAAAGAGGGGCCGTAAACTCACCTTAGTGATATGAACGAATGAAAGCGTAAGCTCCTGATGTAGTAGGCACGCTGGTCATCGGCAACCTATATCGTAGACCGTACGTGAGTTCGTGTAAGTGACCGTGCTACTGTTAGTGCTCGTGTTTGTGTCCAACAACCCTTGGTTGTTCATGTTTGTCCGTGTCGGTCCACAATGACCGTGTTTGCTCGTGTTGGTCCATATTGACCGTGTTTGACCATGTTTGACCATGTTTGACCGTGTTTGACCAAAGTTGACCGTGTCAAGTCAACGACCCGTTGGTGAACCGTGTGACGGTTTGTGACTCGTGTAGCAATCGTGTAAGTGTTTGTCGTGTGCAAAACGCGTAGGTTGCGTTTATGGACAACTTACTATTTATAGTAAGTTTCCATTTTTAGAAAGTTCACAAAGCATGACGGTTTTATAGTTCTAGCATGTTCAATACTCCTACGGGATCATGTTAACACATAGCACATCATCATACGGATTCACATAAGTCGTTTACAATATGTTAGTGCACAAAAGTTTCCTAAAATGGAAAGTTTCCATTTTTAGCATACGTGACATCGGAAACCATCTAACTTAGCATCTAAACATCATGTTATAACATATTAAGCCATTTAGCAAGCTCAAATCATTCAACACGTTGACGAATCGGTTTTTGTAAAAATAAAGTTACTAAATATAGTAACTTTGTGGTTTTGCATAGAAATAGCCATTGAAACATTTCTAAACCAATTTTCATATCACCAATCATCTTAATAACCAATCTAGCATCATCTAATCATACCAATATAGTCCAAATCATCATTTATCAATATTTCATTGATAAAAGTTACTAAATATAGTAACTATGTCAAAATGACCATATACATTACCAAAACTACATTCTAACAAATCAAATCATCATATTATCATCCTAATAGCAAATCCACATACTTGCATGTTCATGAATTCATCTCCAACAATCATTTTGTAAATAAAAGTTACTAATAATGGAAAGATTACTAAAAATCAACATTTTGATCATTTTAAACAAATCCAACCATGAGTAATCCTTCTAACATTATCAATAAGCATATCAACATACTCAAGATCATTCCTATCATCATGGATCATGCATGCATGGCCATCATTCAACACTTTATGAACAAAACATGAAATCTATACATACACAACATCTTGTATCATCATAAGATGCATTCTAATCATCTTAGATCATCAAGAATCATAGTGAAATCATCAAACCCAGAAGTTAAACTCGTGCATGTGTGTCCATGGTGTTTGCATGTGAGTATAATGCCTTGCATGTGTGTGTAATGGTGGTTTTAAGCCACAAGGGATGTCAAGACTACCTTTCAAAGCTTCAAACTCTTGAGATGATGATGAGAACAGCTCTCCAACCTCCTGGTTCGTGGTTTTCAGCTGGAACAAGAAGATGGTGGTGGTGGATAATGATCTAGAAGCCTTTCTTCAAGGTTACCAAGCTTCAATCCTCAAGTGTAGAGCTTCAAGGAGTCCTTCAATGGCTTCCTTGATGTCAAATCTGGTGATTACAGCTGATAATGGTCGAGATATGGCGTGTTCAGTCGAGTATTATGATTAGGAGAGATAGATTAGGCATAATTGTCTTGGTTAAATAAAGATTCTGCGAACTGGGTCTCGTCGCGTAGCGCGACAAGTATAAGAGAATCTCTCGCGTAGCGCGAGGGAGTCCCGCGTTCGAATTTCCCCCGCCCATTGTCGCGTAGCGCGACAGTGTCCTTGTGGGCCGTCGCGTAGCGCGACAGATCCCTTAGTGAGCCCAATAGGCCCATTTTCATTGGGTTGATCCGTTCGTTGCCGTTTTCACGTTTACGAACTACCGTTTGGCCTCGCTTGAACTTCTAAGTTCAATGTGTGAATGTTTCGTGAGGTTTCGAGTGTTGTGCTACACAATGTGCTAGACGTTCACCAACGTTCGTGTGTTTTGACACGTGTGTGCTGTTTCTTGATAATTTCTCGAATTATCTAGTCATGTGTCAGTGTTTGTACTGTCGTGCCACGTGTCACACTAAATTAATCTAATTCTAGTGCCACATGTACATAATGCATTTAAATAAACATTTAAATAAATAAGGTGCTGACCTGGAAATTACGGGGTGTCACAGCATTGGTGGTCCGAACCACTCCTCCATCAAGCTATCCCTCATGTCCCGCATGTTAAAGGCTCCGGTTGTGCTAGAACCCTGTTCTGGTGGTGGTTGTTGTTGGTAAGGAACCCACCTTGATGGCATGAACTGTTGTGGGTAACGCGGGTGCATGTCTTCCGGCATCATTGGTGGTAAAGTGCGATAATCCACCTGTTGAGACCATTCTTGATAGGGATGACCGGTAATAAAATCAGTCCTAGCACAGACTGCCTCCTCTTGCCGAAACCAATCATTTCTCAACTCTTCCACATTATAGGCCAATGCACGTGCTTGCCTATCTTCTCTATCCCTTCCTTCTCTCGCCAGAACACTCTCCCTCGAGCTCCTATCCCACATCATTCAAGTAGACATCGGCCACCCATCAAACTCCTGAGGCCTCATTGATCTAACCATAGCCTCTATGACATCATCCTCCATGCGCCCTCGTTGCCTCACATGTCCCCTTTGGTCCCCACTACCCTCATGATCAGAATCCTCTTCTTCACCATCATCTTCTTCCATCTCCTCAACATTATCTATTACATTCCCCTCAACAACACCTTGTAGAACTCCCAACGGTTCCTCTTGCTCACCCCTTCGTAATGGGGGTGCATTTGGCTTCAACCCTCGAATCATTTGACATGTTTTCTTATCCTTCAAAAGATAGTACCTAGTAGTCACCTCAAACCTCCAATCCTCCTTGTTAAGCTTTGCATGAAAATGGCTTGTGTTGTTTCTTCACAATTCGAGCGTTCGGGTTCAATGCACCCTGCTTTCTCATCTGTGCAGTTATCAACCGACAGTGGGGGACCATGCATCTCACTTTGCTTTCCCTGCTTGCCCAAACATTCAACATTGCTAGATGCCTAAACGATAGCATCTCTTGACCTGAAACTAATGCATGCAGCACCTTCAACTCATAATGACGGATTTTGACCAAATCCCCCATCCTGGGGATGATGTTGTACCCCGCAATCATTGACAATAGTTTAGACATAATATTCAAGTCACGCCTATACATCTCTCCCCCTGCTCCATCTCTGAATAACAGTTGCAGAATGGCAATTTTCTGTGGTCCCTCAACTTTGCTATCAAATAAACTCTCGGCAGATGGATATACATATTGGCGAGCCGGCTTTGAGTCAAAGTTAGCAACTTGTCGGATGGTTGCAAAAGACATGACCACTGAAACAGGTCCAACAGTTCCAGTGAGAGTGGTTGTCTGAGGTGGGTTATTGCCCAATTCCCGTTTTAATGTAAACATCCACTCAATAATAGCATTGACAGGGATACGATCACCACCATCCTTGTCATAAAAGGTCAAACATGCTTCCCATCCCAGTTGAGCAAAATATGGCGCTAACCCCAAATTGATAAACTCAGGCATCACCACTGCCCGTTCAGTGATCATCGCATTGGCTTTCGATTTCAAGGTATTCATCTTTTCTTTGTACAGATCAGCTTGCCATATCTCATGATGCATTGATAATTTTTCATCTCGTTTCCACATGGGTTTGGGAATGTCCTCAAATTCAGCCTCCATCTCATCTTCTCCTATTTGAGAAGCTTGTTCATCCTCAGATTCGGATTCATCCACCAAAAGTGTCCTTCTTTTCTTTTGTTTTGGTGATGATGGTGCACGGGAAGAAGATGCTTCCTGTGCTTTCTTGCCTTTCTTGCTCTTTGAAAACCTGCTAAACATGGTGCCTTTGCAAGAGGAAATGGAAGAAAGAAGCAAAAGCTCACTTGAACCTTGAAAACCTTCAATGGATACCCAAAATTTCGTACTTACCACCAACGAAATCTCACAAATCGGTATGATTTGTAAAAATCTGAGACAAGGGTTGTGATCTCCTCGAAAATTTATGCAAACTAGACTCTAAGATTGTTGGATTTGGTGGAAGAATGAGGAAGTTTGAAAACTAGGGCTTGAAGTTGTTGGGAAGAAGAGATGAAGAAGAAAGAGAATTGGTGGATGAGAAATGAGAGGGTGCAGGTGAAAATCACGAATTTGAGGTCAATGGGTCGGGTTTTAGGGTGAAAAAGTAAAAAATTCGGGTTTTATTTGCAAAATGGACCGACCCATGCTGAACAGCGCGTGGGCGTAGGCTACGCCGGGCACCCGGGCGTAAAGTTTGAGCGTAGACAGAACATTTTTGGCGTTGGGATGGCTTTGGGCGTAACCTACGGCCATGTTTGGGCGTAGGCTACGCTGGAGACATTTTTTTTTTTTTAACTTGTGACTAGTGCCATCTTTTTAGAAAAGAAAATTAAGTAATTAATAAAATAAAATTTTAAATAACTACAAAAATAAAATTTTACTTATCCTAAAAAAAAACTACACAAAGCTTATGTTTTATTCGTTTCGCAACCTTACACCCTCAACACTTGTGCATTGCCCACAATCGCACCCAAGCATGCTCAAATCCCATACACCACGACCCCACGCTTCAAAATTGCCCATAGCTTTAGAACCAACAAAAGAACACAAAAACGTAAAAATGCAGAAAATCAAATTAAAACACACAAAATCAAAAACAAAACGAAGAAAATGTTACGAAAACGGGTTGCCTCCCGATGAGCGCTATGTTTAATGTCGTTAGCTCGACAGTACCTGGCCCTTTTACTCGACTACATTAGTCAGAAAGATGCAACAACCACTTTCCAACTGCTTGTTTGCTCCGTTAAGATCACTAGCTTCGATGTAAGGCTTCAACCGATGTCCGTTCACAACTTGTCGTAAATGATCATCAAAATCTTCGATTTCTATGTCACCAAAGTTTCCCACACGGACGATTAAGTACGGTCCCATCCACTTGCTTTTCAGTTTCCCCGGAAATAACTTCAATCTTGAATTGTAAAGCCACACCTTTTGGACTACCTCAAACTTACTTAAACGAATCTTTGCATCATGCACCGCTTTGGTTTTGGCTTTGTAAGCTGCAACACATTCGTATGCCTCATCTCTCAATTCCTCCAACTCACACAAATTAAGCTTCCGCTCCTTACCTGCATTATCATAATCCATGTTAACATTTTTAATTGCCCATAATGCCCGATGTGCAAGTTCAACCGGTAAATGACATCCTTTCCCATAAACCAACCGATATGGTGTAGTGCCAATAGGAGTTTTGTATGCCGTGCGATACGCCCATAAAGCATCGTTCAACTTAGTTGACCAATCCTTACGGTCGGCTCGCACGGTTTTTTGTAAAATTTCTTTGATTTGCCTATTGGACACTTCCACTTGCCCACTTGTTTGAGGATGATACGGAGTGGCAATCCGATGGTCAATGCCATACCGTTTGAGAAGTTTGCCAAAGTGAAAATTTTTGAAATGGGATCCCCCATCGCTAATGATAACTCGGGGAAGCCCAAATCTTGAAAAGATGTTAGATTAAACAAACTTGCACACAACGGTATGATCATTCGTCTTAGTAGCAATTGCTTCAACCCACTTTGAAACATAGTCAACCGCTACTAAGATATATGAATTCCCGAATGAGTTAGGGAATGGCCCCATAAAATCAATGCCCCACACATCAAAGATGTCAACAACAAGGATGGGGTGCATGGCCATCTCATTCCGTTTCGAAATGCTCCCCATCTTTTGACAATTCACACAATTCTTAGCAAACTCAAAAGCATCTTTAAAGATTGTAGGCCAATAAAGCCCACAAGATAATGCTTTATGTCCTGTTTTCTGTCCACTGAAATGACCCCCACAAGCAGATGCATGCAAGTGTTGTAAAACTGAGGGAATCTCTGAATTTGGGATGCATCTGCGAATCAGTTGATCCGCTCCCACTTTGAACAAGTCTGGCTCGTCCCATATGTAGTGCTTTGCTTGAGCCAAGAATTGTTGCTTCCTTCTTTTTGTCCAATGCTCCGGAAGTGTACCTGCAGCCAAATAATTTGCAAAGTTAGCATACCATGGCTCAGTAGAAACATGTAGTAATTGCTCATCAGGAAATGTTTCTTTAATAGCAACTCCCTCCTCGGTCTCATTGTGAATGACACGTGACAAATGATCCGCCACCACATTCTCACTCCCTTTCTTATCTCGGATTTCCAAATCGAATTCTTGAAGCAAAAGAATCCATCTAATCAATCTCGGTTTCGCATCTTTCTTATCCATGAGGTACCTGACAGCAGTATGATCAGAATAAATAATGACTTTGCTACCCCACAAATATGACCGGAACTTATCTAAAGCAAACACTATAGCAAGCAATTCCTTTTCTGTTGTGGTGTAATTCAACTCAGCATCTGAAAGGGTTTTGCTTGCATAGTAGATTGCAACGGGTTTCTTGTCCACCCGTTGACCCAAGACAGCCCCAACTGCATAATCACTTGCATCACACATTATTTCAAAAGGTTTTGACCAATCCGGTGATTGCAAAATTGGGGCTTCAACCAACTTTTGCTTAAGCACATTAAAAGCATTAACACAATCCTTATCAAAAGCAAATGGAACATCTTTTAACAACAAATTACACAAGGGTTTTGTAATGACACTGAAATTTTTGATAAATCTTCTGTAAAACCCCGCGTGTCCCAAAAATGACCTAATGCCCTTAACATTCGTGGGAGGAGGTAGCGTTGAAAAACTTGAACTTTAGCATGATCAACCTCTATCCCACGACTTGAAATCACATGACCCAACACAATTCCTTCTTGAACCATGAAATGACTTTTCTCCCAACTTAAGACTAAGTTGGTTTCAACACATCTTTGTAAAACTTTTGTTAATTGCTCAAGACATGTTTCAAAAGAAGGACCAAAAATTGAAAAATCATCCATGAAGATCTCCAAAGACTCCCCAACCATATCTGAAAAGATACTCATCATGCACCTTTGAAAGGTGGCTGGGGCATTACACAATCCAAATGGCATTCGCCTAAATGCGAAAGTGCCATATGGACATGTAAATGTAGTCTTTTGTTGATCGTTCGGATGAATAGCAATTTGATTATACCCCGAATACCCATCAAGAAAACAACAAAATTTCTGACCTGCAAGCTTTTCCACAATTTGATCAATGAAAGGCAAAGGAAAATGATCCTTTGAAGTGGATGCATTTAACTTACGGTAATCAATGCAAATCCGCCACCCGGTTACCGGCCGGGTTGCAATTTCCTCACCTTTGTCATCTTTGACTACCTGAATTCCTGCTTTCTTTGGAACCGTTTGTGTAGGACTTACCCATGTACTGTCTGAGATTGGGTAAATGATTCCGGCATCTAACCACTTTAGAACCTCCTTCTTCACCACTTCACGCATGTTCGGGTTCAATCTTCTTTGAGTGTCTCGTGAAGGCTTGATCTTTTCATCCGTAATGATCTTGTGCATCACAATGGAGGGGCTTATTCCCCTCAAATCAGCTATGGTCCATCCAATTGCGGCTTTATGTGTCACTAACACTTCCATCAAAGCTTCCTCTTGTGCTTCATCCAAATTTGCTGCAATGATAACAGGTAAAGTGTTATTTTCACCCAAAAAAGCATACTTAAGGTGTTTAGGTAACTCCTTAAGTTCAGATTTTGGTGGTTCTTCCAAAGAGGGCTTGAGTTTGGAGTCTATGCTATCCGGGAGACTCTCTACTTGAATTGTCCATTGTGGGCGACCATCACTCGCCATTAGCACTTCCATCTTCCGATCTTCTTCCTCCATGTCTTGTACCATACTTAATTCATCCCTGTCACAAGCAAAACACATCTCTATGGTGTCTCCTCCACTTTCGTTGGATAGACACCCGTCAACAATGTCCGCCATAAAGCATTCATCGTTGACTCGAGAGTTAGCAATATTAGAAAAAAACATTCAATTGGAGCTTCCGGTTGCCAAAAGTCATGACCCAAAATCACGGTGGGTTGCCTTAACGGATCGGTAATGGCATAATCCAAAACCAAGAAATCAACCGGATAATAAAAACCTTCAACCATCACAATTACATCAGAAACAATTCCCCTAGGGAGCTTGGAAGTCAAATCGGCCAACACCACGGTGGTGTCGGCTCGTTGTAATGGACCAAAGTCATATTGGTCATACAAGCTACCCGGGAGAATACTTACACTTGCTCCAAGATCCAATAACGCCCTTTGTATTTTAAAATCACCCACTTGAATTGGCATCAAGGGTGTTCCCGGATCTTGGAGTTTGGGTGGAAGGATACCCGTCACAACCGCACTCACATTTTCAGTCAAATCAACTTTTTTAGGGACTTTGTGATTCCTTTTCTGAGTGCACATTTCCTTTAAGTACTTGGAATATGATGGTATTTGTTTGATTGCATCAATGAGAGGAAGATTAATTTTCACTTGTTTAAAAACCTCCCACATTTCCTCTTGTTGTGGGCCTCTCTTGTTCACATTTGAAACTTTATTACCCTCCATCTCCTTTTCCATAACCTTAGTGGTTTCTTTTTCAAAAGCATTTTGTGATGGAATTTTGAAAGTGACTTTCTTATTTGATTTTATTGGTGCTTTCTCAGTCTCACATTCACTCTCATCACTCTCATTCACATCCTCCACCACACCCTCAACAAATTATGGTGGAGGGACAACCTTGTTATCATACACCTTCCCACTTCTAAGAATACTTACCTGATGAAGCTGAGCTGATTTCTGAGGCTTAGAACTACTTGACTGATGTTGTGGATTTACCTTTGTGTCACTTGGTAGCTTTCCTGGATCCGTCCTCAGAATTGCTACCTCCTCAGCTAGTTGACCCACTTGCTTTGTCAAAGCTTCAACAGTTTTGTCCCTCACTTCATTATCCTTTCTCATATCCTTCAGGAAGTCCATAATCTCCTTGTTGGAGGTGTCGGAATTACCGGATGATGTTCCTTGATCCTGATTGACTTGATAGTTCCTTTGATAGCCTCTGTTTCCACCTTGATTGCACCCTTGGTTGTTGTAGTTGGATTGCCTATTCTGATATGGTTGGCTTCCTTGACTTGATCCCTGAAAATTAGGATTAGACTGGTTAGAAGAATTACCATAGCGAAAATTTGGATGATTCCTTAAACCTGGATGATATGTATTGGAATTCATATCATATGGCTTGCGGTCTCCATAGACTTGGTTGACTTCTTCTTCCCTTCCACCTTGACCGGGACAATCCAAAGTAGCGTGGCCCAATTCTCCACATCCATCACACACATGGAACACCTGATTCTCCCTTGTAGCACCTTTGCTATCACCCATCTTCAAATTCGCCAACTCTCGCTCCAATGCTTGA
The DNA here is from genome assembly GCA_009363875.1 of Mikania micrantha. Taxonomy (NCBI): domain Eukaryota; kingdom Viridiplantae; phylum Streptophyta; class Magnoliopsida; order Asterales; family Asteraceae; genus Mikania; species Mikania micrantha. Next base: position 61,746,678 of record CM018684.1, read on the forward strand.
TTTGCTCTCTCCAATTTCTCCACTTTATCATAAGAGCTTCCTGAGGCTTTCACTGTAGCAAACTTCTTTCTTCTACTTGATTGTGCTTGCCTCTTTGAATTTACTGCCATCTTTTCCAAATAATCCCAATCCACATCTACTGGGTTGGACAAAAATGTTCCACCGGTAGTGGAATTCACATCCCTTATGTCATCAGTGGACAAACCATCATGAAAAGCAGTGATCAACTCCCATTTAGAAATCCCGTGATGTGGACAAGTCCTTAACAATTGCTTGAATCTTTTGAAGGCTTCATAGAATAACTCTCCCGATTGTTGCTGAAATGTCCTTATAGCATGCCTAGCATCACTAGTTCGTTGAGGAGTGAAGTACTCATCAAGGAACTGTTGTTGTAATTCTTCCCATGTGAAAATGCTAGCAGAAGGCAATGCTAGAAACCACAATTTTGCTGCATCCTTCAAAGTGAATTGAAATAGCACCAACTTCACTTGATCAGGTGTGAATCCTTGTCCTCCAATTGTGCCACAAACTGATTCAAATTCAGATAGGTGCACATATGGTTCCTCGGTTGCTTTACCATAGAAAGTAGGTAGCACGTTCAGAAATTGTGGTCTTATTTCAAATGATCTTCCTCTCACCTCAGGACGAACAATAGGAGAAGCATTCACTGCTATCATGCTATGTGTGGTCTAAAATGGCTTTCCACACCTTGAACTGGGAGTCGATTAGGTGCCCTTGGCACACCATCTTGATAATGGTCATATCCTCCATCGGGATGTTGATTGACATTAGGCCTTCTATGAACTCTTGGTTGACCTTGATATCCTGGATTAGGATGATCATAATGTTGATGACCCTGATATCCATATCCATCATCATGGTTGTCATTATCCCAACCTCCTTGATAACGTTGATCTCCTTCATTGACAACTCCATCATCCCAATCATCAACCCGTCCTCTTATGTTGTCCTCTTGATACAAACTATTTGCTCGACGAGAAGGCACATCATGACAATTCAAATGAGTAGATTGTGTGTCAGATGACCCCTGATTAGATCTTTGTGGAGTTCTTGGTGGGTTATGTGGAGGTGGATTTGGTGGTGGCCCAAAAATGGGATTTGGTTGGGGTCCAAAAGGTTGGAAGTTCCCCCCTCTATATAGACCTTGAGGCGGTTGTTGAGGCAGTTCGGGATAAGGTTGAAAATCATCATCCTCTTGGTAGTTAGATGGTGGTCTAGGAGGAGGTGGTGGTATTGGGTAGTTTGGTGGTGCTCCATGATCACTGTGATGACTCATGGTTGATGCTTCTTGATCAATTTGTTGTTGAATTGGAGGTACTATCAAACTGGATCTATGCAACACCCGATTATGCCTTGCGGTTCTCTCAACTTCAGGATCGAAGATCAACGGTGATGTCTTCTTTGAATAACGGGTATGCATGCAATTGTAAGATTACCTGCACAACACAAACAAAGAAAACCCACACGTAAATCCGAACAATAAACAAAACAAAACAAGACAAAAATAAAAGAAAAATCAAATCTTTTTGTATTTTTATGTTTTTGAAAAGCAAATGCAACTAAAATTAAACTTAAACTAGAACTAAACTAAAAACTAGCACTTTGCGCGTTGATTCCCCGGCAACGGCGCCATTTTGATCGATGTGTCGTAGGTCAATCAAAAACAATTTATTATTAAGAACTTAGCTACCTTTGACTATAGTAAGGGCAAGTAAGGTCGTCTCCACAGGGAATCAGTGGAAAGTGCTAATCTTGACTAGAAACTAATTAATCTAAGAAAAATGAGAACTTTGGATTGAATTGAATTAAAGGAATGGTTTAAAAGAAACAAACTTTAAATTTGATTTGAAGACAATTAATGAAAAAGGTAATCACTTCCGGTTTTTAGGTTGTAAGATCCACAATGAATGTAAGTTAAACCTAGGTTGAAATCATATAAAATTGATGTTGTCAATCAATTCGATTAAAGTGATAAAGATGGAACGAACGTTTAAGATTTGCTCATTCACAAAATTACCAATAGACATACACAACGCATCACACGAATACCAATGAGTAAACGATGCAAGAAAACCGAATCACTGATGGTAACGCATAATACGAAAACATAAATCTATTGTTTAAATCAACCAAAAAGAAATCTTATCAAGTTTACAATCAAAAACATAGATTCAACATTCAAACATTGTTTCACTTACAACCCTAATCAACCGGAAGCGATTACGAAGAAACTAGCCTTGCCTCATCGCGATTTGATCTTCAATTGTTGATTCCATTGATGAATTCTTGGATTGATCTCGATTTGGAGGGTTGGATCCACTCAAAAACCTTGAATTTTCGTCCCCAAATGGCCCCAAAAACCTTAACTTTCGACTTGGCTGGAATGTGGCTTGAAAATAGGCAAAATAGGGTTAAAATCCCGTTTTCCGCGTTTTGGGCGTAGCCTACGCTGGGCCAAGCTGAACGGTGGGAAATTTCTGTCAACGCTGAATTTTTGGGCGTAGCCTACGCTGATCTGGGCGTAGCCTATGCCCAGTCTGATCTCACCAACAGCTTCGTCTCGTCGAGAAACTCGGTTTTCATATATTATGGCTTCCGTAACTCTTCCTCTAGCTCAAGATATGCGCTTCCAAAGTTCTGAGCTTTTCTCGACAATTTCTGATCCATCTGTGCATCTTTTCACCTCGTTAACACCCCCGGGCATCCCTCTAATGTGTTTTTAGCTGCAATTCACAATTGTATTTCAAAGTATCATTGTTCCACATAAAATGCACATAAAAACGCAACTTTAAACTGTTAAAACACATGAAAATCAAACACACATCACCTTCTTTTTCTTAGGAAGATTTACATTAGGTTCTTTTTAGATACTTTTCTTTGGTAGTTTGTTGAATATCCTGCTGCTATTATGCGTTGAAAATTCCTAACTTAACATGGGCATTCTATTATTGACTTTTAATTCCCTAGCAATGGTCATTGTTGCTTTCTGTTCTCAAGACTTCAGGTTTTTTATGAAGCACTGATGAAGCGGAGAAGAAGACTGCAAAAGGGAAGACAACGTTTGCTACTTTTAAGCAATGTGCAAGGTACTTGAATCCTCTGTTCAAGTTCTGCAGGAAGAAGGTACGCTTCATAATATCTGTTTATATAATTATATGGATTTCAAACTTCATGTGAATAATATATATATATATATATATTGATTAAATAGCCTGTACTTCATAATAGTAATTAGCTATCTCATGGTTGTTTAAAAAGAATTGTGAATGGTTTTTTCTTCGCAGGTGATCCCTTCTTATGAATGTTGTTAATTTAGAAGATATATTTATTTGTTTAATGTTTTCAACATTTGACAAACTACCGTTTCTTTTGATACACATTACATCATTGATGAACAAATTGTTATATTGTTTCAGCTGTTCGGTCATTTTTAACTGCCTTTTGAACATCCTAATTAATAAATCTGATAATTAATTTGCTTCGTCCAGGTAACCATAACCTATAATGAAGAACAATTGCATTATGATTTGTTATGGCTCTGCACCAACCACATTTGAAAATGGGTGTATAGAGAGAAAGATTCAGGAAGGTTACCTCATGTTATGTTGTTATGAATGTTACATAATGATCTTCATACAACAAGTCAAATTTCATAATGGCAGTAAGAAAAGTCAACAAAATAAGAAGAAATTAGTAGCATCACCGATTGAATTCTCCATATTAATGAAGACCAAACATTGAAGTTTTATTGTGCATCATTAATCAGGAATAAGGGTCTGAATGAGTCTGGCTCGCAAGCTATTCGTGATCAGTTCGCTAATGTTATTGATCGATCTTCCACAAATGCACAAATGACATGATAAGTTTTGGAAATATTTTTCAGTCACATATTTTTATAATCTTATTTATCTTATGACTTGATATCATTCACAGATATTTAGCTAGATGAGACAATTTATTTATTATGGAGCAGGTTATTCGACATGAAATTGGATGCGTGGAATAGCTGCTATGCCAACTATTATTTAGTTTTTATTAATGTTGTTTTTGCAATAGTCTTCATGCTGCTTTACATGAAATTAAAATTTAATTAACATCCATCCAGACTCCTATCTTTATGATTTTAGTTGATGATTCATTGAGAAAATATGAAAGAAGGGTTGCAAGATCATTTCAATTCGATTGTTATATTTTTTTACCTGCTTTGGGTTTGATCATGTAGGTAACTTGATTCCTCTTTGTTCGCGAATCTGTTTATGTTATGTACCCGAATTTCTTGCAAGTATAGTGTGTTCTTGGTTTACATCGCGATTGAAGCCATTTATTTAGAAAAATCATATCACTATCGTCCAACACCTAATTAGACAGGCAAATTGGGTTCTTAAATGGACAGACATGTTCATGTTTATAGAATCAATTAGCAAGATGTTTACATTGAGATTTGAGATACATCAATTCAACATATCAGACCCGGTGCATCGCGCAGGTCGTAATTCCTAGTCAATCTTAATTTTCATCAACAGTTTGTCTCTTCATCACCTATCTTTGTTTTACTCACAAATTATAGTTGTTTTGTTCATTAAATTCCATTGTCTATTGATTAATTCGAAGAAAGATGTGAAGATAGTTGAAACGAATAAGAAAACTATGGTTTTCATTCATTTATTTAATTTGGTGGATTTTACTAGACCGAAGAAGGTTGTGGCTGTTGTTTGAGAAATGTCCAAAGCAGTTTGGGATAGGTGGAGCATGATTTTCATAGATTTGTGATCAGATGGCCACATATTGTTCGTAGTAAGAGGTAGACATGGATTTTGAGGCAACAATTGAAGGTCCGGCCTGTATTAAGTTTTTCTCCAAAAACTCGAGAAAGATCTTTGTAATAATGTAAACAAGAACTCACATTTTGTTGGAGTAGTAGTTATTTAGCTTAAATTATATATACAGTTGCTTGAATGCCCTCAATTTATATTTTTCATTGAAAGTTTGAGTAAACGGTTGATATAAAGGGTGTTATTAAAATATTTTATAGTGGGTATTGTAGAGGTGGCAATTTGTACCCATGTTAAAGGAAATGGGTTGGTTTGGGTAAGTAATTGTAGTATAATGGGTTGAAATGGGTAACATTATAATATGGAATGGGTTGGGATGGGTAGCACTTAAATACAATGCGGATCAAGACGGGTAACCAAAAAAGTATGTAAATGCATTGGATTCAAACATTTAAGAATGATTAATAACATATTTGATGAGAAAATCACGAAAAATTATCCAAATGGACTATTTGTTTACTTATAACACATCTTAAGTTAAAGTAAAATTGATGCTTTTTAAGAACAATCCATTTAGACCCGAAATGATTTTGCTTAAAACCCGTTATAACCCGCACCCATCCTAACCCGAACCCATTATGACCCATTACCCAACCCGACCCAACCCGACCATTTTGCCAAGTATAGGGTATTGGAATGCTTTTTATTTTTCGTTTGCCTTTACTCACTACTAAACCTATCAATAGAGATTTTACACTTGCTGAAATTTGAAAGTTTACTTATGAATCCTTTAACTCTCACATTTTTATCTTCTGGTTTGAGAATTATCATCTCATCAGTCTTTTTGACCAATTTTCTGACCAATACTTGATTGTTCTAATTCTATATTTTGATATTTCTTGTTTTTTTAACTCATTTTAGATGTGGAACTTTTAGCAATTGATTTATACATGCAAAATGGTTACTTAGCAAACATGTATTTTTGGCCATAACAGCAGGTTTTGTATTGCAAAAAAAGTTGCAATATTCAGTGGCCATAACATCAGGTTTTGTATATATTGCAATATTATTTTCAAGTTTATGTTTTTGTTTTACATAAGAGAATGATTTGATGTTTCCGTTGTCACATGTATTTTTTACATGTACATGTTGTTTTATCAATGCACAAATTCAGTTGCGTTGCAAAATTATACAATGAAACTTTTAAAGAATCCGAATGACATTGTAAGAAAATTACTTGTGCTGGTATGTCATCATTTCTTGATTTCCAAAATTTACGCAAATAGTTTACATTAATCAAATAGTTTTACTATCTAATTCTTGATTAAAATAACACACAAAGTCTTATATACTAGGGAGTGACCTTTGGAACTTAATTATATATTTTACATCAACCAGATATTACAAATAATTATATATGTCTATCTAGAAGTAATGTTGAAAGTAAGTATTTATCCATTGATTTTGATTAATACGTTAAACAAATGGATTCTGTTTAAATTTCAAAAAGTTTTTGTTATGACAATAAAAGTCAAGGACAGTTCTATGTAGAGTTGGTTTGTTTGAAACAATCATATGTTACACATAGTCAACCTTATCTGACAAGAGTCAGAAGTAACATATACTAAAGTTGTTGATAGTTGATAAATAGGGTAATTTACAAACAAAACATATGTTGTATACAAAAAAATATTTAGAGATTTGTGAATTGTGATTGTAATTTTTTATCAGAATTAATGTTTTATTACAAAAAATACTACAATTATATTATTTTCTTTAACATATTATATAAACTTACGTAAACATTATATATTACATTTTCTTTCATACACACCCGTGTAATACACGGGTCTATAAGCTAGTTTATATGATAAACTATCATATCTATAGTTTTTTTGAAAATTTTCTTCTTTATATGGTAATAGATAGACTTTCGAATTTTGTTTTTTTCTTCTAATCAAATAATGGGTGTCCCCCCCAACCCCCCCCCCCCCCCCCCCGGCGAATAGAACATTTGTAAAAGACTAAAAGGGCTACGGGCTCATCTCTTTTAAATACGAGTTGAATTGATACTTGACTTGTATTAAAAATTGACTTCACACCTCAATCAAATATGCTACAAAAAACGAATAAGAACATTTGTCACAAGTTTTTTTCCATTTTACTAATAGATTAAGATGTTTAACTTTTTGACCTTTGTATTTATGGTTGTGCAAAACATAGAAAATCTATACACAAGGTATGATGGTACTTTTAAATGGTAACTTTTATGTTATTAATGCTTCAACTTTTAAAAGAGGAATGAATAACAACAAAGGAAGGGTTCATAAGAAAACCATTATTTTGAAAAAAACTAGGAAAACTAATCATAATCATTATCAATTATTATTTTTTTCATCTTTTCATTTTTATTTCCTTTTATTATAAGATAAGAAATGTAAAATAAAAAAAGAAAAAAATATATGTATTTTAGGTTATTACATATATGTAACGTGTATGTTACACATACTGATTATATATATATATATATGTAAGTTTACAAGTTACATACGAAACCTTTTGAGTTACATATACGTAACTTCGTGATCTACATATTTTAAATTTATTGATTATTATGAGTTTTCTTGGTTTTATCCAGAATGAGGAATTTTTTCATGAACCTTCTTCTAACAACAAATGTAAACTTCACAAGAATTCGACATACGTCAAGTATGTTACTTACTTATTATAATAAGATAAATATGATATATTACAAGTACACAATATATGTAAGATTACTATAAATTGATTCTCGTTTACATGAGTTTATTATATAATTTATTCTATTTGTCTGAACTTAAAATTTGTTCATTTAGTTAGTATATTGATTAGGTCATTGTAAAATATATGTTGTTTCTTATTTCATAGTCATTAATTACTATTTACGTGTAATACAGTTATCATAGTTTGCAAGTAAATTGTGGACTAACACGAATATTTATGATATTACATATATTCATGATGCTAGATATGTAATATACTACATACATGCCATGCGTCATATTATTATATATATTTAATTTGCAAAGATTCTCATACACACATAATAACTATTCACTTTCACACACACATCACACACACACACACATCACACTCACACACACACATCACACACACACATACATATATATATATAGAGTTTATATCATGTGAAAACCCGATCTTAAAGAGAAAACCGTTAAACCCTATCTGGGTCGTTGATTTGGAATCTTGAAAATAAACATGTGGTCTACATTAACCCACATTAAAACTGATTTATTTATCCAAAACCTAATTTTTTATTCTCATACACACATAATTCACTATTCACTTTTTCACACACACACATCACACACACGGTGGGCCCTAACATCTCACACACACACACATATATATATATAGTTTGTATCATGTGAAAACCCGATCTTAGAGAGAAAACCCTTAAACCCTATATGGGTCGTTGATTTGGAATCTTGAAAATAAACATGTGGTCTACATTAACCCACATTAAAACTGATTTGTTTATCTAAAACCTAATTTTTTATTCAACTTTAATGTGTACCACATATTTTATTTTCAAAAGTCCAAATCAATGGTCCAGATAGGGTTTAAGGGTTTTCTCTCTTATATCGGGTTTTCACAGGATACACACCCTCACATAATCACTATTCACTACCTCGTCTAAAGATCAAAAGATAGATTTCAATACTTTTCAATTAATTTGAATTTTCGTTTATAACCCTGAACTTTGAACTCTTATTTTTAAAGTTCCCTCTCACTTTACTCACATATTTTTAATGTTCACATGATTTTAACGCGTCATTAGGTTATCTGATAAATGTCATAATTATATTAATTTGATCGCAATGGTCTCATGAACGTTTATATAAATTTCTAACCCAAACGGTCACAGAAATTTTGCGCGTTGTTTACATGCCTATAACGCATCCGTATGTTATCAAATATCTGTATCGTTTATATCATTTTGATCGTAATTAGTTCACAAACAATTTAAATTTAATAATTTTATAAACCATGAGTATTATATATACTACATATATATACGATTTACATTTAATAATTTTATAATATTTGTATCATTTATAAATTCTACATTTACGCAGGACCTTTTTTTTAAGTCTTCTGTAATCACAATCTTTACTATTAAATAAGTTCTTAATCTTCAACCCTTAGTTTCAAAGCTTACGTTATAGATGTTGTATATGGTATTTTAGTGCATTTTATTGTACACGATTTTAACCTCATGTTCTGTTGGTTTTTTTTACGTCAGTATATCAGACCCCGCCGCAACGCGCGGGTCCAGTATACTAGTTAAATTCATTTGATAATTAACGTGTATTGATACGTATATTCATATATTCATAAGTTGTCAAGTAATTTTAGGTATATTACGTTACATACATGTAATATGACATTTCACATGTAAATTATATTACCATAAGTTTAAAAGTTGTAATTCTACGTTTTAGTTTCATATTAATGTCCATTTAAAGAATATTTATCTCCTTTAAGAATTATACTATACACTTTAAAAATTGTAATTACTCACTCTTTTAAAAATATATAAAGTTTATTTTCATGTGCTTTAAAAGTTATTACTAGTTGGCAATCATTTAACTTTAAAGGATTGAATCATATGTTTCAAAAGTTATAATTTCTATATTGTGATTCGACATTATTTTCTATGTATAAGAATACTTATGGTTGTACCATATGTTTTAAAAGTTATAGTTAGGGGTTGTTTGTTTACCTCTTAATGAAACCATTCAGCACTTAACCATTCAGCATTTAACCATTCAGCGCGTTTGGTTTAAATTAAATTACCTCTTAATGATTCAGTTCAGCACTTAACCATTCAGCACCAATGCCATGCTGAACCATTCAGAGGTGCAACCAAACATTTAGACCTCTTAACCATTCAGACCCTCTTAATCATTCAGACCTCTTAACCATTCAGCACTTAATGATGCAGACCAACCAAACAGCCCCTTACTTACTAAACATTTAGTTTTAAAAGATTATACCATGTATTTTAAAAAATATAATTTCTACATTAATTAATTTTCATTTCACGCATTAACTGATTCTACATAATTTCATTTGGCACGTTTAATTTTAAAATTTTATGTATGGTATATTTTAAAAGTTATAATTATTTAAACTTGTAAAATTCTGTAAAGGTAATATGTTACCATTTTGATTTATGAACTCATGAATGATGATTATAAATGCTACATATGATTGTATGAAACATCATATGTGTTCATAAGTCTTGAACATGAATTCAAAATATAATGATTAATGAATGAAAAAAAAAACGTTACCACAAACCAACCCAAACTTACAAAGATGAATCAAACTTCAAGAACTTGTTCTTCTTTGTATGAATTACGATGATGATGAAGGATGTGGACCTGATTAGAGGCAGAAAGAAAATTCTTACTTATTTGATACATTATTGTGTTTTTTTAATTATGTTTTAAAGCTCCCTGTAAATCTTACGTGTCATTAATTATGTTTTTTTTTCTTATAATTATGTCTATTTGCTCGTCATCATATCTTATTGTTTATGTAAATAAGTTTTGAAAAATATAATGGTAAAAAAATGTGTACTTATAACACATAAAACACAATGGTAAAAATAACAAAAAAAAAAAAAATACATATAACAATGACTAACATTAAATGATATAAAACATAAAATACAATAATTAATACATGTAACACAATAAATTGAAATATATGTTTTAGTTTTGAAAAAACAAAAATGATGAAATAAAATAAAATAATAGCATATTTGTAATATGTAAAATAGAAAAAAAATTAAATAACAACAAATATATATAATATTTGGATACAGTCACTAATCGTACCAAAAACTGAACTCACAATTATGTTCAATTTCCTTGTTATAAAGACGATTCACTTAACGGTTTTTAATTTTTCTAAGCACCACTATTCAAAACTCCATGAAAAATAATATATATTGAAATTTGTGCTTTTTTTTCCGTGTACTCTTTACGCTGTCTTTAATGGCTAAAGAATGCTTGAGCTGGCAACTATCCAGACGGATGGAGTCCCTAGCCTGCCAGCCACCAATTCCCAGGAAAACCCAACCCAAGCGCTCGCAAAAAAGCACGACGGTGGAAGACCAGTAAACCTGGGTATCCTATCACTTTTTCAGTACATCCATCTTACCACTAGGACACGAAACCATTGGTAATTGAAATTTGTGGTTAAAAAATATCTTTAATAATTTTTAAATGTAATTAATATATAAATATATTGCGTAGAGAAAGGAAACACTACAAAGCATTAAAGCGCATCCTGGTCGCCTACTAGCCAGGACACGTCAATTCCTCGTATAAAAGTGGCGTTTTCGTTAAAAACCCCTCCAAATCAATTCTGCACCCACCCAGATCTTCATCAATCAATCCTTTCATCACCTTCCCCCATGGATTTTAGGGCTTTTTTTCGACCTTTTTCACCCAATACTTGTTCATTCGCCCCTTAATCTATGCGTAACGCTTTGAATCTACATTTTCTGTTTCGATTGCTGCTTCAAGGTTCGTCTCTTTGCCCTAATTTCCGCTTTAATTTCACTTCGATATCAGTTATTCGTAGGCTTTAATCGAATACCCATATCGATTTACATGCAATTGATCTTAGTTTTCTGTTGTATCCTGTTATTAATCATGCCAATTTTATGCTAATTGCTTGTAGGATCAAATTAGGGCTATATAGATATTTAGTTTGGTAGGTTTTGATGAGGAAGAAGAGGAAAGGTAGTGACTTAGTATCCACTGATAACAATAAAAAGGAAATTGTGGAATCAACAGGTGATTCAGAGTCATTGATATCAAATCTGAAGTGTCATTACTCTTTGGAAGATTATGTTAGATTGAAAAAAAGGTGTTGTAAAGAAGATGTGGTTTATGGTGGTGATGATATTAACGGATCATGTAAGAACCGGCTTGCGGGTATAGCTGCTACTGCTCCACCATGCGCAACATCATCTTTGGTTTTATCTGGGAGAGGGATCAAGAGGAAAATCGGGTGCATCGATGTGGCAACTCAAATGGGGAGGAAAAACAAGATTGCAGAAGATTATATCAGGGGTGCTACCATTGGTAAGGGTAAATTTGGGTCTGTTTGGCTGTGTAGATGCAGGGTTACTGGTGTAGAATTTGCATGTAAAACATTGGTGAAAGGGGAGGAAACAGTTCATAGAGAAGTTGAAATAATGCAGCATTTATCTGGGCATCCAGGGGTTGTGACATTGAAGGCAGTTTATGAAGATTTGGAATCTTTTCATTTAGTAATGGAGTTGTGTTCTGGAGGAAGGTTGATTGATCAAATGACAACAGAAGGTCGTTATTCTGAACAACGTGCTGCTAATATATTCAAGGAGTTGATGATGGTGATAAAATATTGTCATGAAATGGGTGTGGTTCATCGGGATGTAAAGCCTGAGAACATTCTTTTAACAACTTCAGGGAAAATTAAGCTTGCAGATTTTGGCTTGGCAGTGAGGATCACAAATGGTACATTTTTTTGTGTTTGTTGGTTGTAAATCAATAGTGCTTCTTTACTTTGTCTTGCATGAATTTCACTCAAGCAATTATGCTTTGTGCATCAATGATATTGGTTATATACCTGCTCTACTTGTTTAGATTGTACCTCACAAGTTTTTCTTTCATTAGTGATTGACAGTGTCAACTATTATTTGTAGACATAAGTCTAAGCATACCTTGTATCATACTAATTTGACACAAGTTCCAACTTAGAGGAAGTGGGAATCCTATATTATGAACATCCCAATCGTGCAACTTGCATTTGTATGCACATTAATATCATAAATTGTTTGCTTATGTGTCTTTGAGATTGCATTGGCACAAATGTTGTTTATTGGATTAAAGCTATGTTGTCAAAAGCCCTTAGGGTGTGCACCTACGCTTTTAGGCGAAGCGCAGGGAAAACACATTATGGCCATACTGGCTCTCGCCAGATTTTGCCAAGATTCTGGCTGACTTTTGTAAAATTTGGTGAATCTTTTGCAAATTTTGTCCAAACTTGCTTGAAACTAAAAAAAAATGGTCTGGAACCAGCCTTATTACCCTAAACTAGCCCTAAGTAAGCCTAAAACATGTCTATAAAACCCTAAGAATGGTATGGTTATGCTGCGTGTCTTGCTTGCCTTGGGCCCTCAGATTTTAAGCGCCTTTCTCCTGGGTCTATGACTCACCCTTTTTCACCTTGAGTGTGCCACAAAATCTCTCCAAACACCCTTTTTTAATTATCCTGAACTCTGAATATCCTTTGTGGGTAAATAACAAAATTACATACACAATTTGAACTGTTGGAAGATGTTAATTTTTTGCTTGGTAATTTCTATCTATATATAATAGAATGTAATATGTACAACATACTCCAACAAGCAATTTAGAAATCATGTTTTTTTAATAGCAGTAATAATAAAGCAGGGGCAAATGCACGAGTCATAAATGTAACATGAATGCCTTATGTATAATGAATTCTTTTGGGATGCATATGCCATAATTTTCAAAATCCCTCAGGCTCTCGCCTAGGCACAAAAAAAAAGCCAGGCTCATGAAAGGCACCGAGTGGTAGCCTAGGCACACTCCGGTGACTTTCCGGCAAGATTCCGGAAAATCCGGCAAAGTCTAAAACAACCATAAAAAGGTTTTTATATTTTACAAACTCTATATAACTAGATTATTAATTGTTTTATAGTTAGACTTTATATAATTTTTAAAAAAAATTAAGCCTAAAACATGTAAAACCTCTAAAAATGATTACTTAATAATATGCGCCTAGTTTAAAATAAACCTTGTTTTTTTCGCGCCTTGCGCCTTGAGTGCGTCTTGTACCTTTTACAACTATGGCATATGCATGAATCAGCGTGTGCTCCCAAACCATAGGTTTTGTGTGTGTGTGTGTGCGTTTCAATGTAGAAGTTAATAATTGTTTTACCATCTTTAATTTGGGAGGCACATCTAAATAATAAAAAGAAAGAAAAACCTGACCAGCCCTTATTTCTAACCAAATTAGACATAAAGAAAAAGAAAAATAAACACCCCTTTATTCTAGTGATTGAGTCATTGAGGGTTTCTTTAAGGAGAGTAATAACTTTTAGTATGCGGTTTTTGGAATATATATATATAAAGTCCTTGTGGTGGTCTCGCTTTATTTTTTATGTATATAATGGAAGCACACATTTTGACAGACACAATTTTGTGTTGATCCTATTTTGTTTGTTTTCTTGTGAATGCCTAATTACAGGTCAGAGCTTGGCTGGATTGGCTGGAAGTCCTGCTTATGTGGCACCAGAAGTTTTAAGTGGAAACTACTCTGAGAAAGTGGACGTTTGGAGTGCTGGTATTCTTTTACATGCTCTTTTGGTTGGTGTTTTGCCATTTCAAGGAGACTCGTTGGAAGATGTATTTGAGGCAATAAAGAATGTGGAACTCAATTTCCACACTGGAGTTTGGGAATCTGTGTCCAAACCTGCCCGTGATTTGCTTGAACGCATTCTTACAAGGAATGCTGATTCTAGAATAACAGCTGATGAAGTATTAAGTAAGTTACTTTCTTTTCAAATAATAACAGTAGACTTTGAAAAATTAATGGGCCGCATGGTTTGGGTAATGAATCGAAATGGGTTTTAGGTTAGAAGAGTACTTTGCTGATATGGACCAAAATGATTTAAGGTCGAATCCAGTTGACAAGTCAATACTATTTTGTTCCTTTTTCCCTTTAATTCTGTAAATAATTGATGTTTTACATATGAAACTATATTATTAAGATATCAGTATAACTTTTTAATCGAGGCCATATGCATTTAATTACACTTGGTGTTACTTTTGACCTGATCAACCCATTTGACTTTTTTTAACCTAGTTTTTAAATAAATAATTCTATTTGTTAGAGATAACATATATCCCAAACTAAATTATTCCTATTTAGAACGAAATGGGTCATAGCAGCAAATTATAGCTTGCACTTTATAGTTTTGTTCATTTGTATACACTAGGGGGAGAATGCTTTGAGTTGTGGTTTCTATTTTTGGTTTTGTAATAACTTATAAACAGCAAAAAACGCAGTAGATTTTTGTCACTTGTCAGTCTATTTTATTATCCATGCTTATACTAATGATTTGTGAACATATATATTAGCTAAGTTTATATTAAATAAGTGTCGTCATTTGCAACATATCAGTTTCTCTTTTTGTTGCTTGCTATAATAAGCTACACCTTTCAGGCAAGTCAAAATGATCACTTCAAAAACATGTCTGGGTTCAAAACAAATTTTCATACTTATAATTTAAAATTTCTTGGTTCATGTTCATTATTGTTTTGGGTTCAAAATTCATTGGTACTCTAGGTTTTGTTTTGGATCCTTGGTTGTAATCTGTAATCTTAGATTTGCAGTTTAAGTATTTTTCTTCTCTTTTTAGACTTACTGAGTGAGTATCAAATAAAAGAATGGCTTAATTAATGAATAAATTCCTAAATTATTACCCTAAATAAATTCCACCCAACTACTGAATAAAAAAAAGTTCTTTGTTGTCCCAAAACTGTCATCTTGATTCGTCATCAGCTGGACTATTTAGTGAGGTGGCAGATTCAACTCACTTATGAATGGGTCGATTTGGCTTGTGTATTATCTCAATGGGGTGAAACCATAAAGCCCTTTGGCGCTTGCCTAGGCGCAAAAAAAGTCAGGCGCATGATAGGCGCCTCATGGCAGCCTAGGCGCACTCAGGTGACTTTCTGGCAATATTCTAGCAAAATTTTGGGATATCCGGCAAAGTTCAAAAAAATTCAACCATAAACATGTCAAAAACAACCATAAAAAGGTTTTTATATTTTAAAAACTCTATATAAGTAATTAATTGTTTTATAGTTGAACTTTATATATTTTTAAAAAAATTTTAAGCCCAAAAACATGTAAAACCTCTAAAAATGATAACTTGATACTATGCGTCTAGTTTAAAAAAGCTCTTGCTTTTTCTATGCCTTGCGCCTAGGCTCAGGGCACGAATTATGCGCCTTGTGTCTTTGACAACTATGGGTGAAACAAAAAATTTAGCTGAAACATTAGTGGGTGGTTTGGAAATCACTTCCAAGGCTATTTTTAATGCGTACAATCTTCTATGTTTTTATTTAAAGACAGATTATTATCATTAGGGGTATTCACAAACTGAAAGAAAGTCGTTGGGTTGGAAATATGTACATTCCGCTTCACAGTTCTGTTTTAACGATTTAACGCTCTATGGTTGCCACCTATAGGATTTAGCATCCCCCAGATGTAATATTTGCAATTGACCATGAAAGGTTTGTTTCAGGCCATCCATGGATTATATTCTACACAGAACGCACCTTAAAATCTCTATCATTCAAGTCAAAGTCAAAGCATCAAGCAGGATCATCTTCACAAACAGCAGCTACAACATCTATACTTGAGTTGACCAGAAAATTGACCATTAATGGTAGTTCAGTAAAGCACTCATCTCCATTATCAACATCTAAAAGCTTAAGCCATGATAATTCAGAAGAACAAGATGATTCAGGTTTAGTTGATGCACTTGCTGTTGCAATATCAAATGTACGAATTTCGGAACCTAAAAGGAGCAGGTTATGTGTACCCACAAGTCCAATTCGAGAGCAGCGTTCATCTAATGTTGCATCTAATAACCTTTGCAAAGCGTGCTGACCGCTGACTTTAACCAGAGTTGACTTTGACCTACAAGTTCAGGTGGTGTAACTGTAGAAGCCTAACAAAGAGCCATGAAATGGCAAGAAATTGGTGTATAGTGAAATGTAAATATTTGAGTAGATGATGGGTAATGAATGGATGTTGATGATTAATGTAGATTGGTTTGGTGATAATTTTGGCTTGCGCTTTCTTAGTGACTTAGGTTTATTTTTTTTATTTTTATTTTTTTAATGAATCTGGAGACTGTAGCAGAAGTTATTAATAAAATTTTCATGTTCCTGTGTTTATCTTGATAATGAATTTTATTGTAGAAAATCAGAAGAAAAAGCATGATAGGAGCCATGCCAAAGTTTCGAGGTCTGAAATATTTGCTGGCAATGCGATTTCTTTGGCCTCAGAAACTATGAAGGCTATTTGTTATTTATCACCCACCATCACTCCACGTAAGCGTCACGTAGACGTCATATAATCAACCAACACCATCACCCCATTATCACTACACATCATCTTTACATATGTTATCATTACTCCCCCATCACTTCCCTATCACTTCACGTCATCATCACCTTTATTTTTTTAATCCTTCAACATTCACTGGCTTCACCCCGTGACCACCATCACGCCATCCTTGGTCACGCCCGTGGTGTAATGGGGACAGGGCGCTAGGGGGGCGTGACCCTAGCCACTCACGCCCACATCAAGTATCATCACACATAGCCTAAAACAATATACAATATACTAGCCTAGAAACCTACAAATATAATATGTTATAAGGGTTAGGTTAAACTAAATAAGCATCTTAACCTAAAAAACCTAAAAAGGATCTTGAGTCATTAGATCATTAATCAATGACTATAATTAAATCAAGTTGTTGGAGGGCATTTAAGTAATGACTACTTTTGTTGACTTTTTATCAAGTTCCCTTACGTACTTTTTTTAGACGTTCGTAACTTTTACATACGAAGTTATTTATTGAAACAAAATATACCATAAAAACGAACATTTTTTAATCTTCAAATTTAATAGTGTATTGCTATAAAAAAAATGTTTTAGTTCATTGTGTTTTTTGTACAAGTCATTATGTCTTTTTTATTTTTGCTCAATGTGGTGTTTTCATGAATATTTTAAGACATAATGATGTGAATACTAGTTGATGTCAAGCAAGGATGGCACAATAACGAGTATGAATAACACAATGATCTTTAAAAATGCATAATTACCTATAATAAAGACACAAAGACAAATATGAACAATTTTGTACAGGTCATTGTGTCTTTTGTACATGTCATTGTGTATTTTGTATATGTCATTGTGTCTTTTGTGTTTCTTTTCAATATTGTGTTTTCCTGTACAATTTAATACACAATGATGTTACAAAATACATAATGTTAAGCAACAGTGACACAATGACAAGTATGAATAACACAATGATCTTTAAAAAAAACACAATTACCTGTAAAAAAAACACAATGACGAGTATAACAATTTTGTACAAGTCATTGTGTCTTTTGTGTTTCAATTCAATGTTGTTTTAATGAACAATTTAAGACACAATGATGTTGCAGCATACATAATGTTAAACAAGAATGACATAATGACGACTATGAATAACACAATGATCTTTAAAAAGACACAATAACCTGTAAAAAATACACAATTACCTGTAAGAAAACACAAAAATATAATTACACACAAACGTTTAAAAAAAGACACAATGACGATAATTAGACAAAATGAGCTGAAAAATTCATTTTTTATAATAAAATTATACTCATTTTAAAGATAAAAAATGCTCGGTTTTATGATATATTTATTTAAAAAATTAATATCGTATGTAAAAGTTATGAACGTTTAAAAAATATGAGGGGAAGTGGTTATAACTAAATTACCCTATAACAACTTTTCTTTCTAAAATTTTATAATTTCCATCTTAAATTTGATCTCATTATCTAATTATCAATAATCCTTCTTCGCCTTTTTAGGATAAGATGACTATTTAGTTGAACTTAATCTTATGTTATAAACAATGTTTATATAAACATTTATATGTTACATTTGTCAACTGTGATTAAATAAAAAATATGAATATATAAAAACTATCAAATAAAAAATAAGAATATATATTTAATAATTTTAAAATTATACATACATATAAGATATAATTGGAATTAGTAAATTTTTTAATATGAAGATTTATAATTATTAATATTTAATTGTATAATTTAATTAATAAAAATTATTAATATTTTTTAAAAAAAGACGGGATTTATTTTAAATTTCATCATAATGTGACATATATCTCCTAAAAATACTATTTTTAACTTTTAGTTGTATAATTTAATTTATAAAAATTATTAATATTTTTAGAAGAGAGAGGCGGGAAAACTTTTCTTATATTTAAATAGAAGATAACATGTGTCACTTAAAAATACTATTTTATTAGAGTAGGAAGATTGTTTAGTGAAACAAGGTTTAGACCTGTTTAATAAAAAGTATACTATGTAATTTTAAACATTTTTTAAAATAATAAAAATTAGGAAGGCTAGGGTTTATCGTTTTTCTTTTTTGGTACATAAAACTTAGAACTGTCAAATTTAAATCACTAAACCAAATGTTAAACAAGTTGTTTCATGTTTGTTTTATACTTGCATTAATCATGTTATCTCTCACCTGCTAACCACACAATAAGACCTGTCTTAGCTCTTACCGGTCTAAGCTTAGAGTCTAATCAAGCATTATGGTGGTGAGGGTGGTACATGCGGGGAGGGTCCACTCCCTTTTTAAAAAAAAATGAAACTTTATTCAGTTTAACAACTTAAAATGGGTTAATATTTATAGAGTCTTGTAAAAATTGCATCAACTCATAAATAAAACTAAATTAAAGATTTCAACAAAATTCTTTTATATTATACAGTATATCTCATGCAAAAGGGTTTATTAATTAGTATATATTAATAATATCAAACTTTTACGTTTTATTACTAGACTTTGTTGAGTACTTCTAAACATTGAATTAAAAAAGTGCTTCTACCTTTAAACTTTAATTCTCGAAATTGTAAAATGTTATTTTAACCAATTAAGTTCTTAGAAATTAAGGTTTATCCTATAATTAATATAAAAACTTGTATGTTCAATCCCTAGACTTTGTAGAGCTTCATTTTGACATACCTCAAGTTTTTTAAGTTTATCTTTACACTTGATATTATAAATTTTACGTTTCACTCATAATATTTTACATTTCATCTCAAAACCTTGTAGAACGTCAATTTGATCCCCTTAGATTTTTTTGGTTTAGACTTTATCTTTGCACCTTTAGTTAATCCGTAAACTTTGTAAATTAAAGGTTTGAGGGCCTAAAGTTTACTCATTAACTTAAATTGAATTGTCGGATTACAATTTACAATCGTAACCCTCCAACTTTCAAAACTTTTAAGTGTTGCTCTTAAACTTGTATGTTTTATCATTGAATTTTGTTGAATATCAATCCCTCTATGTTTTAGATTTCTAGTTTATTCTTACTCCTAGTGTCAAAACCTTTAAGTTTCATTCATAAACTTTTATGTTTTATCTTTTAACTTTATAAAATGTCACTTTGACATCTTCTATTTTTCAGAGCTTATAGTTTATTAATATACCTAATTTAAAACTATTAGGTTTCGTTATTAAACTTTTAGATTTTATTTCTAAACTTTGTAAATTGTCATCTTGACCCTAGCTTTTTAAAGTTTAAAGTTTAAATCCCCAAACTCAATTTGAAGCATCGTTGGCAGACTACCGCTGACAATGTTCAAATTCCTTAACTTTCACTCTTAAATTTTTAAATTTTATCCTCAAACTTTATAAAAAGTTAATTAATGTAAGTTTCCATTTGATCTATATTTCAACGTAAATTTTGTTATAAAAAAGTTGTTAAATATAATGCATTTTCATTCGACAGTATAAATTCGAATCAGTATACGTTACACCGTCGTCACAACACATGATGATGATTAGAATTACTATTTATGTATAAAAACAAGTTTTTAAATTAGTATAATAAAATCTAGCCTAATGGTTACCCCCTTGACTTCCCTATTAGAAGTCTTGGATCCGAATCTGGGCTGAGACATATTTGCTGAAGCAAGGTCAGAGAGTTTACCCAGTTGTGGGGTTTCTCCTGGGGTGGGCTCTGGCATATGCCTCAGAGCGTGAAATCCGAAGAGACGGTTGAAATATCGTCTTGGGTGTCGTTGTACAAAGCCGTTAAAAAAAAGTATAATTAAATGCATATGATATAATGGGAATCCAAGAGACTAACATGAACAAATGCCAATAAAAAACAACCGCCTAAGAATACCAACGGTCGGTTAATTACTTATTTATGCAATATACTAGGGGTGAGCAAAAAACCGAAAAAACCGAACCGGAACCGAATTAACCGAAAAAACCGAACCTAAAAAACCGAACCGAATGAAAAACCGGGAAAAACCGAACCGAAAAAAACCGAAACCGAATTTTTCGGTTCGGTTGCGGTTTTTCATTTTATAAAAACCGAAAAAAACTGAACCGAACCGATTTTTAATATTTCTTAAAAATATATATATATATATATATATATATATATTTATATATAATGCTATTTTCATACTTATTTAATGGGAAAAAACATACAAAAAATATACCGTTGGAGATGATAAAAATTTAGATTATATAAAATCTATCATTTTAAAAGGTAAATATCGGAATTATTGCATATTTAGTTATTTACTTTTGTTTTTTTTAAATTTAAGAACATGGTGGTAATTATTTTGTTTTTTAATTAATTGGTGCTCGATCAATTAATTTATTAATTGTTAAACATGTTTGTATTTTTAATGTCGGGCGTAAGAGCGAACAAAAAAAAAACAAAACAAAAAAAAAACCGAAAACCGAACCGAAACCGACAAAAAAACCGAAAAACCGAAAACCGAACGGTTTGTAATAACTAAAAACCGACTATGTCGGTTTCGGTTGCGGTTTTAGCCAAAAACCGAACCGAACCGAAAAGTGCACACCCCTACAATATACAACTACAAGAACCTTACGGTCACCTCAAACTTTTACACACACAGACTGCAACCATGGTGCCAGCAAACTCCACCGTCAACACCCTCATACGAGCCTTCTTCAGCAACGAGCCAATCGATCACTGGCTCGATATGGTCATAAGTTTTGTCATTATGGTCATTGTTTTGATTGTGTTTGCACCAGTCTTAATCAGCTGCTTCATGTGCTTATTGGTACCCTTGTTCAGTCTGGTATCTTTGGTCATATCTTCCATCTTCGCATTCTTGTTTTGGTCAATTTCCACAGTTTTCTGGGTTTTTGGATCAATATATAGCTTGGTGTCTTGGATCATCTTTCCCATTGTCAAATTCATGTTTTTGTTCATTTCAACCATTGTTGAACTTTTATTCTCTCCGGTTTCATGTTTTGTCCGGTTTTTCAAATCCATTTATAGCTTGCCGTCTTTGTTCATCACTCCCATTGTTAGATTCTTGTTTTGGTTTATTTCCGCCATTGTTAAAGTTTCTTGCTCTCCGTTCGTGTGGTTTTGCGCGAAGTCGACGGTGAAGATGATGAAAGCTCCGGGGAAACCTGCGGTGGTGATTGCAAGGGCTGTATTTGAAGCTAACCCTCAAAAGTATTTCTCTGATCTTCGTGGCTAACTTTGGTCTACTTTTTTTTTACAAATGTCTGCAGATGTGGTCCGCAGATATTTTACACCTTAGTGATTGCTGATGCTGATGATGTTTAATTTGGTGTCAGTTATGGATCTATGATTTTGATTTGATCATGTTTTTTTTATTGTTATTTTCACTTTTGAGTTGAATCAATGATGTTAAAATTAGATTGTGTTGAAGAGTATTATGATCTTTAATTTCTTTTTACTTTTGTTACCAATGAGTTGTTTTTTTAGTTAATATTAAGAATTTTTTTTAAAAGTGGTGTGTTTTTGGTTAGGATGAGCACAAATGGGGTGGTCAAAATTTTTTTTACACATATGGGTCCCTCGCCACTGGGAATGGCGAGTTCTGACAAAAGCTACAGTGCCTCGCCACTGTGAATGGCGATACTGGTACAAAAGGACAAAAGCTACAGTGTCTCGCCACTGTGAATGGCGATCTGGTACACATGCTTTCTGGTACAAAAAGACAAAGCTACAGTGTATCGCCACTGCCAGTGGCGATTTTAGAAAAACAAATCTGACACGTGTGTCAGAACTCGCCATTCCCAGTGGCGAGGGACCCATATGTGTAAAAAAAATTTTGACCACCCCATTTGTGCTCACCCTAACAAAAAACACACCACTTTTAAAAAAATAACAATAAAAAAAAAATGATTTTTTTTAGAATGTACGTCTACATGCATAGAGGTTGTCATTATTCGACTAACCTGAGTCATCTTATTTTCTATCTAGTAACTAGATGATCGTAGTATGTTTCATTATTAACAAAGCTAGTTAAGGTATGGTTACCAATGAGGCATTGTCTCAATGGTAGATCCTTTCAAATAAGAGGTCTTGGGTTCAAATCCTTTCGCAGTGAAAAAGGGGTCTAAAGGGGGTCAGAGGGTTTTCCTCTTGAGGTGGTTGTGATGGCTCAAGGGAGGTCCAGGTAACTAAATCTTGATGACATGGCCAAGAAACAATGTGTTCACACAATTGAGACATTCGCCGTTTAAAAAAAATTAAGGTATGGTCAAGGCCGGCCTACAATGTAAAAAAAAAAGCCCTATCTTCGGGCCTCCAAAATCAAGGGGCCCCAAATTTATAGGATAAATCGACTTTTTAGTTTTTATCATATTCTGATTGTAGTAAAATTTCATGTTTTTTTTTGTAATTAATAAGCTTGACAAAATAGGCGGTCTGAGACATTGTGGGTAACAACTAACATGTCATAATAGGTTCGGGTCAGGATAATTGTGTGTCAAAATGAGTTTTAAGAAAAATCAGTTTGAGTCTAAATGAATTCTTTTAAAAAGCTTCAATTTATTTCAACTTAAAATAACTTGTAACTAAACAAATAGTCTATTTTAATAATTTTAGTTATTTTCTCATCAAACATATTATTGATAATTTTTAAATACATTTTATTAACATAGTTTTTAGGTTATCCATCTTGACTCGTATCGTGATAAGGTGTTACTTGTCTCAACTCGTTATATGTTTTGGTGTTACCGATTTAACACAAAATACAATAATTGTTCACTCAAATCAACCAATTTATCTATCTTTAGGTCAAGATTGTCGGGTCTAATAATTAATATACATATTTTATATGTGATTTATATTTTTTGTAGTTTTCTACTTCATGATAATTTTTATTTTTTGTGTCTAAAACTTGAAAAACGCTTTTATTTATAGTTGAAAGAGGGCCCCAAATTTGATCTTCGCTTTAGGGCACCAGAAGGCTTGAGACGGCCCTGGGTATGGTTTGAGAAAAATAAGCTTTAAACAACCTTGCCTTTACCATGTAAGCTTTAAACAACCTTATCTTACCGGTAGATGGTTATCATGCATTTAATGTTGTATCACGCTAACTTTTTAGCCAATTGCCGCCCATTAAAACGTCATTTAACTAGAGAAATGCGTTCATTTAAAATGTTCTGATTTTTCAATCTTTTAAATATATACTTAAATTTAATTATTTAATATTTGTTAGTTGCAAATGTAATTAAAATGTGTTAATTGTTAATTAAAATAAAAAATTTTTAAAAAAAAGGAATTTTTGAAATAAAAAACTAATCATGTAAAAAAGTGGATTTTATTAATTAAAATTAATAAAAAGTACAATGCACAAAAATTTTAAGAAAATATTGCAGCGAGTGCCGACTCAATTTGGATTGTTGGATTAGTTGTAGATTTAGAAGTGTTTTCTTTTATTTTGAATTCCAAATTCATGTTTGAATATCTCTATTGACATTCAGATTTATCATTGGTTTGAAGCCAAGAAATACAAATACAAAACACTTAAAAAGATAGGTATATCTTATTCAAGTTCAATACCACCTTCATTTTCAAAAATATCATGTTTACTAATAATAAAGATTTTAAATAAGATCTTCACATGAACTGATCTATTCAAATTATTGTTTGGTTTGTTTTCAATCAACGGTTTAGGTTCACCACAGATTTAAATTCAAGAAATACATATTACATATACAAAACAACAATTCTTGTTATTACATGATTTTCATATGATTAGAAGGTTACATTTATACATACATAACAAAATTCTTGTTATTACATGATTTTCATATGATTAGGAGGTTACATTTATACATACATAACAAAATGTAAACAACCAATGTAACTACACATTACTAACAGCTTGGCTCACGGTTTGATCCGCAAAAATCATAATAAACTAGACCATGAAATCATGAACACCATTTGCATTTTGAGCATTTGTTGTTTAAAGGCAGCGTTTGCCCTTATACCAAAGAACCATAAAATGTGTGTACATTAATTCAATTATAAATGTTTCATGGGAATTATGGACTTGCATTAAGTTTTAATTCATTTGGATGATAAATTTTAGACAAAATTACACATTTGAACCTTTATGTTTGTAAGAAATAACAAATATGAACCTTTAACTATCTTAATTACGTTAAACAACCTTTAAGTATTTAAGTTGTTTCAACTTTCAACCTTTACATTAACCCCGGTTAGATTTACCAGTTAAATCTAGTCATGTGCAAAAAATGTGATGGGTATTCTAGGTATTTTGATCTTTTGTTATTTTTAAATATAAAACCCACTATTCACGTATTATCGTATTTTATTCAATAATTTACTCCAAATTGGGGTGTTCGAAAATTAGTGCTAAAACCCACCCAGAAGTTCACGTGGTTTCTCCCTCTTCGGTTAGTGTTCACCCAGAAGTTCACGTGGTTCCTCCATCTTCAGTTAGTGTTCGAAACCTAGTGTTGTAGTTGGATATGATTTATCATTGTTACTATTGCCATTGTTACATAATGATAAAAAGAAAAATGATAAATCCAATCCAATTAACCGTGGTTAATGTAAAGATTGAAAGTTGAAACAACTTAAATACTTAAAGGTTGTTTAGCGTAATTAAGATAGTTAAAGGTTCATATTTATTATTTCTTACAAACATAAAGGTTTAAATGTGTAATTTTGTCTAAATTTTATAGTGTATTTATTTATATACCCTTATTTAGCAAGGTCGGTGGACCTTGCTACGTGGCTTCACATGCTTTTTTCGTTTCTACCTTTGTTGCTTCTTCTCTTTCTTCCTAGAATTTCCACCTGCTTCTCCGTTTCTTCCCGTCACCTCTGCCTCTAATTCCTTCTGCCGGAAGCAAGTCTTTGTCTTCACTTTCACACCTACTAGGTCGTCTGGTGTTCGACTTCCAATGGTGGGTTTTCCTTCTTCTTTGTGTTATACGTGTTTCTTTACATTTTTTTCTTCTCGAGTGACTTTTGTTTTTTCTCTTGCTTCTTTATTACTTTTAATTTTTTTCTTCATTAGAGGAATTTGGCTACATTGTTAATTGTGATACACCCTAATTCAGTTGTTTTGATTTCATTTTCTTTACTACGTTGTTTATGTCTTCCTCCACTAGCTATACTTTTACAATTCTAGCTGCGTTTGTTTATGTGTGAATGCTGCTACACTCAAATTAAAATGATTAATGTTGTGGCTCTTCAAAAGATTAAATATAGCAGGATCAAAGTTGACAACAAGTTTTGGTCCCTATATCTATAGATTTCAATATAGTTACAACAAATCATTATCAGACTTCTTTTACATATATTTGCCATGTATGCATTCAAATGCAGCTCATCTAAGCATACAGTAACTTTTTTATTACCTGGCTGGTCGAAAGCTTCTGTGTATTATAAAAATTTATTAAGGCATTATCACTATTTAGGTAAACACATGTATATCAATACAATTTACAAGCAAGCAAAGTCCGCCGCGGAGCGCGGCAACGACATCTAGTTAAGACTTAAAAGTAAAATATAATCCATCGACGGTTGTCTTTTGAGACAGCCCCTCTCATTTTCAATTGCATTAACTTTTAACCCATTATTATATCTAGGTCAATCTCCCATAAGTGAAATTAACCACCTTTTTGTTACCTTCTCGTCTCTCGTCATATGTTCATCCATCTTTTATCTATACCTAATAAAAAAGTAACATTTTCATAATGTCACAATTAAGTAAAACCCAAGTTTTTTTTTATCTTGCTTCTCTTGTTACACCTCTTAATATTCTATTTATTCTCATATAATATTTAATATTTCTTTTATTCAATCATTAATTTTTATGTCACCTCTTTTAAAGTGTTCACTCGTAGACTCTGTAGTGGGGCGAGAGCACTAGATGGCAAGGTGTCACACCCCTCCCATCATAACAGACCCAGTGTGAGAGGCCAGATGTGAGCATGGTCACTAGATGAACAATGGCATCATGTAGCACACCAATGGCTGTTCAAATGATCAAATGACCCATGATTAAAAAAATTCAAATATTATAAAAAAAAATCAAATACTATAAACATTCATCCAATCTCTACACAAAATTCACCATTCTCCTCTCGAAGAAACCTTTTACAATTCACTAAA
This sequence comes from Mikania micrantha, assembly GCA_009363875.1. Taxonomy (NCBI): domain Eukaryota; kingdom Viridiplantae; phylum Streptophyta; class Magnoliopsida; order Asterales; family Asteraceae; genus Mikania; species Mikania micrantha. The sequence continues at coordinate 61,773,867 of CM018684.1, forward strand.
AATGAGTTGAGAAGAAGAAATAACAAGATAGTCGACATCATCTTACTCGGATGAAGAAACATGTACGGAAAAATCAAGATGAAAATAATTAAATAATGTTTTTATTCTAATTTTAATGTTTTTTTTTATTTTTAATGTGTTGTTTTATTTTAGTGTTTAATAGTTGGCTTTAAATAATAAAAATAAAAAAATTAAATACTAAAATTGAAAATATAAAATAAAAGGTGATGATTATTATAGTGAAAAGAGATGATGATGACACATATGTATATTGATAGAGAGTGATAAGAATAGCGGTTTATGTAACGCCTACGTGAAATGACAATGAGGTGATGTTGATAGCTTGAAGTCAACCTAGTAGCAACATTAATAAAATACAGGTAACATCATATATTGTATGTTGGTGTTTGAGTGGTATAATATGCATCTCAATCTTAACAAACTTTTAGGCTTATGGAGTAAATCTTACCTCATCTTCTTGAAAACTTGGACCAGAAGTAAACCAGAAAGAGACAGAAAAGGGCAAAGAGGACAACATGCAAAACATGACTTGATCCGGACTGTATAATGCTCTTGTTTAATTTCCTCATGTTGTTCTTTACTCCTGCTTGAGCTTTAATAAGTGTCATTTGCTGCAATTTTAGAATTAATCACATCTTTGTTATCAAATTTTATAATACACGGTCAACTCATAGTTGTCAAAAGCCCTCGGGAGCTCGCCAAGGCGCAAAAAAACAAGCCAGGCGCATGAAAGGCGCCTCGTGGCAGCCCAGGCTCACTCCGGCGACTTTCCGGCTAGATTCCGGCAAAATTCTGGAAAATCCGGCAAAATTCAAAAGAAATTAACCATAAAGCAGTCTAAAACAACCATAAAATGATTTTTATATTTTAAAAACTCTGCATAACTAGAGTATGGTTAGACTTCATATATTTTTTAAGACTTTTAAGCCTAAAACATGTAAAACCTCTAAAAATGATAATTTAATTCTATGCGCCTTGTTTAAAAAAGCTCTCGCTTTTTTTTAGCCTTGCGCCTAGGCTTAGGGCGTGGCTTATGCGCCTTGAGTACGCCTTGCGCCTTTGAGTCTTTGACAACTATGGGTCAACTGTTGTACTCTAATCACATGAAAATAGATAATTGAGAAAATTGTAAAATTGCATTATTGTTGGAACTATGCCCCACGTCATATATTCATACAAATAAGTTTTGAAACTAAAAAAGATTGGGCTGATGTCATACCAGCTGATTAATAAACTCATTCTGAAATTTGGCCTCTGACTCGATCTCTGAGGCTACCTGTAATGCAACAATAAAATGAGCATACATGACCTCCAAACTAATATAGTTGAACCCAGGACCTCCCCAGTCTCATCTAAGAGGGCTAGTCCCACATTGGCAGATAAGCATACATGTAGCGATTTAAAAAAAATCACCAATGTCGGAATATGTTACGAGTGTTTAGAATAATTTTGTTAGTAGACTTGTGCAGGGGAAGAATACAGTTATGTGGAAGATCCAACAACTAGATTGAACAAAAGAGAAACATAATTAGTCATCAATGATATACTAACCACCTTAATTGAGATGAAACTATTTTTAATTTTTCTATTATAAGAATTCATTGCAACACATTAAGTCCCAAACTCTCAATTCTAGATGTAATATGAAAGCTTTGCTTTTTGATTAACTTCATGTTTTTTAATATTTTTGTATCATCTTAAATATTATGATTACCACTAATGAATGACTTTTATTTGGGAAAAATGGAAAATCACGCAATTTAGAACTTTGCCAATAACTTCACCAAAATAAACGTTGACTTTTAACCAGGGGAAATATAGACATCACCTATACTCACTGGTGAAGTCGGCTTCATTAGCTCATGAGAAAAACATGTGGTTTCAAATTCCAACCATCTGAAGGTGTCACATGTTAAAACGTCAACTAAGCCTTCAAAAAGCTCAAGCTTAAATTGTCGTGTTTAGTGTAGACTGAACCTCTAAAAATCATTGGCACATTTAGGAGGCTTATTCTACAATTTCATGGTCGGCTCATATGGAAACTGTAGGCGAAGTCTATACTTCAGCCAATAAAATTCAACATTTATTTTTGTGATTTGTTAGTCAAATCGTATGTATTAGTATATTCCCTTATTAAAGTTTTGGGTTTTACTTTTAAAAAAATGTTCATTGTTTCAACAATTATTTTGTATTTTTATACATTCTCATAAGACTACAAATGTATAGATGCTTGGAAACTAAAGAAGAAGAGAATGACATGTTCAGGATCGCTTAGGCCAGGGAACAGAAAAGGCAGTATCTAGGAGTTGTGAAATTCATAAAGAGTGGGAATGGATAGGTCCTTATAAAGGAGAATGATATTAAGTTGAGATGACAAACCTATTTTCATGACATTTTCAACACAGAAGGAATTATGAAGAAGTGAGATCCACAAACACTATAATACCATGAAACAATTGTTATTGTAGACATATCACCACAGAAGTAGAGAGAGTTCTTCAAAGGATGGGAAGGGTGAAAGCAGTGGGACTTGATAACATTTCTATAGAAGTATGGAAATGCCCAGAGGATGAAGAAGTCAGGTGGTTGACAACGTTGTTCAACACTATACTCAAAACCAGTAAGATGTCAGATCAGTAGAAAAGTAGTGTTTTAGTCCTCATCAATAAGAACAAGAGAGACGCCCAATATTGTAGTAATTTCAGGGGGGTTAAGCTCTTGAGACATATGGTGAAACTATGGAAAGAGCCATTGAGACAAGACAAGACTAAGAAGAGAAACTGAAGTCACAATGAACCAATTTGGCTTTATGTCGGGTCGATCGACTACAGAGGTGATAATCACGCTGAGTGGGCTGATGGAGAAATATAGGAGAAGACGCGTGATTTGCATGTAGTGTTTATTGACCTAGAGAAGGCTTACAATGGTGAGTTATGCCAGGTGATTTGAGATACTCTCAAGAGTAGAGGTATTCCTAAGAAATACATAGAGATAATAAGGGATTCTTACGAGACAGAGCTAGAACAAGAGTTAGAGTACCACTGGGAGATATTCTTTCCCAATAGTGGTAGGAATTCATCCAGGATCGACATTGACTTCGTTCCTTTTTGCAGTCCTCGTAGATGAGTTGTCGATTCATATTTAGGAAGACATACCATGGTGCATTCTTTCCGCGAATGATATTGTGTTGTGGCAGAGACAAAAAAAGACCTAAATGCGAGGCTAGAGAAGTGGCGAGTGGTCTTGGATCATAAAGGCTTGCTCATCAGCCGGTCTAAAACTGAAAATCTTTGTTGCAACTTCAGTGATGCTAATGAAGAAGAGGAAAACCAGGTGACTATTGGAGGCCAAGAGGTGGGACAAACAACTTGAGTTCAAATATCTTGGATCCTTCATGCAAAGTGACTGGGAAATTGAACATAACTCATTAGGTACATGCATGTTGGAACAAATAGAGAGCAGCCTCAAGCATTTTATGCGACAAGAGGTTCCCCGAAAAACTAAAAGATAAATTTTATAGAGATGGGTATATTTGAATAAACCACCAATTTTCGATATCTAGATAAGTGAATCAAATACACGCACAATAACAATTAATGAACATTTAATGAGTAGCTTTGTTTTTGCTTTGTTAAAAAAATTAAATATTCACAGTGCCTGCATTTCTTCTGTCAATAACACAAATTTATCAATTATTGTTCTAAAATATTCATATTTGAGACCTTAAAAGAAAAAATAAAATTGGAAATACATACAAAAATCTTTGGGCAACTAGTGATGCACTTTAACTATTATGAACTACTGATACCAAATTGCCTATCTTTTTTTTAAATTGCCAAAATGCAAAGAAAAAACAATTTTTATGAACTATATGAATGCTAAATGATCCCACTGTCCCAACACTGTGGTCTTACACTCCAACTTCAATTCAAAAGGTTAGGAGATTATGAGGCTTGCATAGTTTTAAAACTTAATTAAATTTCTAAAAGATACTTACATTTTTCAACTGTTTAACTTGCTTTCGGAGACCGCTGATCTCATCATCAGGTCAGCATGCATGCATTGGATCAATGCGAAGTTGGATTTCATCAGAACCAGTCCCTTGTCTGGTGCTAAGCCCTTCTCTGTGAACATTTTGAAGTTATCAATATACCCAAACGGTATTTAACTCACAAAAGATTACACAATTTTCATTGGTTAATAACGATTATTATGGGAATATGGAAAACTCAAAAGAAAAAAAAATCAGGTCTGGGCTCAAATGGTCGTGTTGAAAATTTCATGTTATAATATTGCCACTTATTTCTTTTTATAGAAAGTTCAAACTTGATATGCGCAAAATAAATACCTTGATCTATATGGCGCAGCACCATAGTAGCCACCACCTCTGTTAAAACCAGAAGCCATTGAAATGGGATCTGAGAAGTTGTGCTAACAGATGAACCCTACACAAATAACTGAATAAAATCAACGAGCAGCAAGTATTAAAACCATATCCCTGTCTGTGATACAGATACTGGTAATAACCTTTCAAATAATAAATAAAGTAATAAACTATTCATCCGTATACTAAAGCTAAATGGCATTCCTCACCGAAATTACACCCGTACATAAAATGCTCAAATTTGATTTATTTTACTTACTATCCACATTTAATATACACACACGCGCAAATTCAATTTAGCTACATGACACATGTCATCAAACTTTGCCCATACAAAAAATGATCAGAATTGGTTTATTTTACTGATTCTCTTACGCAACTGATGTCCTCGAAAGTGGTCTAAGAAAATAACTAAAAACTCTAACCTAGACTCAACTTAATTACAACGAGTTAAAACCGAAAATCCTAAACTAAACCACTATGACAGGCAAGTGTACCTATCAATTGTAGAATAGCTAATGAAAGTCCGGATATCGAACCTACGAGACACTGACTTAACAACACAAGATTAGAAAATGATTAAAACAATTAGGGAGGGGGTTTTGAATAAAATTAATAAAATAGTTAGAAAAAACAATTTAACTAATATTTAAATCTTAAGAAAGATTAATGAATTTAATTAAAATGAATGATTTACAATTTAAGTGAAACTTAAATAATTTAGAAAACTCTACTTAGATAGAATTCCTGTTTGAGATTATTGACACTATTGACTTTGTTTGATATGATAGAACTAGGATCTTAAACAGCAAAATATAAGTAACTTAATGTATTCTGGATTAATTACCAAATATAACCAATAAGAAAACTTAATCTTGCAATAAACACACTAGTTAATTGAATCACCTCCCGGATTTCTCCAATAACACTTTGTACTCAAATGAACAAGTCACATTCCTGATTTTCTTATTCCAATACACCAAAGATGCAAGGAGTAATCTTACAATGTCTATTTTAACACGAAATGACAATAACATTAAGTATTTCAATTAAACAACTCTCCCGAATAATTATCATGAAAACCCTAATGTTAAAGATCACCCGACAAGTCTATCACCTTCCGGATTTTTAAACTTAGATACACAAAGAACCCTAATAACATCAATTATATCTTTTCCTATGGTTAGTGATATCAAACAAACCATAAACTAGTCATAACACCAAGTCGATGACCTAATACGTGTCTAACATCGAAAGACATTCAATAAACACGTATGGAACATGATATAAACTGATATAATCAAGATTAGATATGCAAAAACTCATCAAAATGACATAATAAGATCTGTTACAAAAGTGTTTTCCATCATAAATCAAAACAATAGTCAATAGTTATCATTAATCATTCAAACAATCATTCCTACCTAAGTAGAATTAAACAATTAGCCTACTAACATCATCATCAGTCAAGAAATCCCAGAAATATCATAACAAGATGAAATATAATACTGAAAATTAAGAACAATTGAGAACAAAGATTGACCAAGATGATATCACATGTAAACAAGGTCTTCTAGCCCTCCAATGCTTCCCAAATGCCTCCTCAAGCTCCTGGATAGCTCTCCTGCTTCAAAAATGGTCGAGAATGATCCTCCAAACGGCTGGGGAGCGTCTCCTATTTAATCTCACTTGAATCTTGACTTTTTTCAAATTTCAAACCTGTCGCGTACCGCGACAACCAATTCAAATTCATATCGCGTATCGCGATGGACAAAACAAGCGGGGAACCCCCGAAATACTTCGCGTATCGCGAAGGTGAATTTCTTCCTCATCGCGTACCGCGATGACGTCATAATTATGAAAACTTGTCTTTTTCTCTGATGATCAAGTGGGATTTTGAATTCTTCTTCCTTGATTTCCGTCATTTCATTCGACTATGACCTTGAACAAAACAATAAATTTACAAAATCTACTAATATAAAAAAAGATAACAATAACAACTTAAAAACAATCATGTAAAACTAAAAATACACGACATATTTACAACTTAAAATCAACTAAAAACTATTTAAAAACCAGATGTGTTTTACAACCCATCAGCAACACTTACAATTCCCTGTAAACTTTAGCATGAGATTCTCATAGATTCTCAGAGTCATACGTATCACCGTCTAGGTAATCACTATAAGCTTTTGTGTGACCTTCTAATCATTTCAAGTGTTTTTGATGCCTTTCCACAAATACTCAGAAGCTAAAACTGATTTTCTCACTTGTTTTCACTTTTCATCTCATGAGTCTTTTTTTAAACTCACTTTTATTTAGCCAACTCACTAATATGGATTACAATCTACTAATTCTTCTCAGTTGCCATTTCATCTTATCTTTTATCCTTAATTGACAAGTAACGAATAACTAAACCAGTTATAAAAATAATGAAAAATGTTCCAGTTATCTTTGTACCCAGTGGCCTAAATTAGAAGATGAGATGAAATAATAATAATGGTGCTAAACAATTGTCCTTGTATACTTTCAAAATAAAGCAATGTTAGAAGTTTAGTCCTCCGTAATTCATATAACATTTGCTACAAGGTAAAGATAACCATATAAGAATTGAAACACGAAATGAAATTGAAAAAAAAAAAAACAGATAACTTTCATTTTCTCTTTAGCATGGTGTGATTGTGTGAACATATCTAAAGTAATGGGGACGTATCTTGTTTGCTATATATATGTTCATTAACTTTCATTTTCTCTTTAGCTCGGGCCGGCTGTTTGTTTAAGCAACCGGACAATCATAAACATCGTAGATAAACAATCAATCAACGTTAGAGGTAACCTCATAATCGCTGATCCAAAATCACTAGAGCAACATGATTGTGATTTTTATATATGAGAATTATCTCGTAAAATCGAAACTTCATACGTTAAAGTTACCTAGGGTTCTAGAAATCTGTGAGACTGAATCATTTTAACACGGAATTTTCCAGAGGTTTATCCAAATGACCAATTAGGTCAAGAACGCTACAAGGAGTTTGAATCCTTACCGATTCAAACCACGATTCGTATCAGCCGCGTAGATCGGAGGAAAGAAAAGGGGGAAAGTCTGGCATCTGCCATCTGCTTCCAAAATTTCGAAAGAAAACGGAAACTACCAGCTATGTAGAATAACCGTAATATCACTTTTTATAATTTTTTTTAAAGGGCAGTTTGAATCACTAGCCTAGCTTGAAACTGACTTGAATCCGTGATCTTCTCAATATTAAAGTCACAAGGTACGTCTCCTTAACCACTTAAGCTGAGGATCATTGGTTTTTATAAATTTATTTAAACGGTATGTTATACTACTAACTATACGAAGACTCAAAAACTTTATTTTTACGTATATAATAGGTTAGGTGAAGACTATGGCTAATACATAGGATATGATTTAGTGAACCTAGTTAAATTGTTTAAACATTGTTTATAATTTCAATTTGTATGTTTAGACTTGAATTATGCAATGAATATTGAAATTTGGTTTTATGAATTGCATTGAATGAATGTATGGTTTAATTGTAATCAACAATGCCTTAAAAATCTAAACTTTCAAATAGCACCGTGAGATAATGAACAATAAAACTCGCACCATACGTATTACACCGTAGGTTGAGGTGTGAAAATGAATATATAAGTTATGAATATTGAAAAATAGATAAAAAAAACATTATTACGCCATGTACATTGCAATGTAAGAATTATAAAAAAATAAAAAGAAACATAAGAAAAATCAAAAGCGAAATTGCGTGATGCATGGTGTTTACGAACTCTGTTACGTAAGTTGCTTTTTAAGTACATAAAAAGAAACGTATAAATTTATGGTGATTTGATTTTTGATATCAAAACATATATAAACTAGTTTATAACGACAAAAAGATATATCGAATGAGTAGAAATTCAAAGAAAAAGCATGTTAGACGTAAGACATAATAGAAGGAATATAATTTTCATCCTAAGGGTTTCGAACTTACGCCTCAGATATAACAAAATCACTCGGCTTAAGCAACGTTAATTGTTGTTATATGAAACAAAGCTAGTTAATATATATTAATTTCGTAAATGGATGTCTTTTCCATTGACCATGCGCTCACACGTCAACTTTTGTTTTCTTCTTTTTTCTATTTTTCTTCCCCCCTCTATCATTCTAATCTATCCTTATTGCATTGTGTATTGTGTTTTACAAATTCTTAAAACTAGACATTAAAACTCTCAATTTGGCTTCAGTTGATCCATATGACCAACTGATGC
>CM018684.1:61782655-61939072 GCA_009363875.1 Mikania micrantha
CGAATAGATCTATTTAAAGCCACATTGGAACAAACAGTTATTTGAGTTGAATAGTAGATTCAATGAGCAGGCGATGGAGTTGTTATCTCTCCGTTCTAGTTTGGTTTCAAAAGAGATTAATGTTAATCAACTTTGTCTTCTTGTTGAGAAGTATTATCCTGAAGATTTCACGGAGCACGAGAAGCTTCGGTTCAGAGGTCAATTGGAGATTTTTAATGTTGAAATGACAAAAAATACTAAACTAAGTAGTGCATCAATTCTTTCTGAACTATGTGAAATTCTTGTGCATACAAAAAAATGTGAGCCGTATTATTTGGTTGATAGATTAATTTGACTAATCTTGACCCTTCCGGTTTCTACTGCAACAACAAAGATGGGATTTTCAGCCATGAAAATATTCAAGAATCGTCTTCACAATAAGATGTCAAATGAGTATCTATCGGATTCCTTGTTGATTTACATAGAAAAGGAAATCGCCGAGAAGTTTGATTCGTAGTGCATAATCAATGAGTTTAAAGAGCTTAAAGGTCGTCGCGCTGAATTGTGATTTTTCTTCCGGGTACTCATCTTTTCGTCTTAAACATTTCATATCTTATTTGATACAAACATTTTTATTTTTTTGAGTGGAACAAATAGTTGATAATTTAAATTGTTTGACCCGACCCGAATTAACATTTGTCGACCCAAGTTTTTAGCCCGAAACGTAGCAATAAGAAAATTTTTTTTAACCTATATCTTTCGGCCCCCCTGAACATTATTTCCAAGCTCCGCCACTGAACACCATAACCCCTTATTACTCCACATCATCTTTACATATGTTATCCATCACTCTCTCATCACTTTCCTATCACTCCACATCATCACCCCCTTTTTCCTACTTTTTCCCCCTTTCTTTTTCTTTCACCCCGTGATGCCCCTCACGTCTGCCCCCTCACGCCCCTGTGTAATAGGGGAGGGCGCCACCAGGGCGTGACCATCCCCTCTCACGTCCCCATCACACAACATAACACATAGCCTAATGATTTTTAGTAGGCAGATTCGTGAGCATCTGTTTACGAATTTATGTTCATTATTTTTGGGAATTTAAATTCATGGTTTGATTCGGTAGTGATGCAGAACACGTATAGATTTGAAATTCAAATATTTGATGTTGAACACGTATAAATTTAAATCATGATTTTATTCTAACTTTTATTATGTAGTATTATAATATTTATAAGTGTATTGTCTTAATAAAACGTTTTATAACTAAAACCCTAATAATTATTTATGTTAACTATTTTTTTTTGAACATCTTCTCATGATTTTTCTATATTTTATTATTAAATAGTATCAATAATACTATGTCTATATGTTTGCACATAAATACACATTTATATCTTAATAATATTTGCATTGAAAATGATATATTATTATTATTATTATTATTATTATTATTATTTTAATTAGTTTTAGTACATCTTGTACATACATATTTATTATTAACTAATAGGCTAATAGCATTTGTTGTTGATATATATATATGTATATATATATATGTTTTATAACATTAGTTATGTTTGATTAAATGTGTTTAATTATAATTATATAATCTATTTTGAAATATTATATATATGTATTATGTCATTCAATTCTTGAATGAATGAATGCGGTTCGACCGGCCGACCAATGATTAGTAAGACGTTCTGTACGACTTTTGGTCCGGTTATGAAAACAATGGGTTTTATTCTCCTTTCTTTGTGTTAAATTCATATCTTTTTTTTTTTAATTTAATGACCGTGAAAATCCATTTACGTAGTGTATCTTATAACATCAATTAATTAATTAAGTATGCAATCCACATCTTCTAAACTAGATTGTAAACTTTTTTGAACATTGATGGGCATTGAAACTACAATATGTGTTTGGCAGTATATATCATATACAACTAGATAATTAATCATTGCTAATGTTCTCAACAATTTCGAACATTGTCAAATTTTTATATACAAACCGGGATCTTGTAAAAAGAAACTTGTTGTAAAAATTCTTAGAAGTGTTCTTTTAATTTTCAAAGATTATTTGGTGATTATGTTTTATGTTTCAGCTTATTGTGTAATGTCTATTCATAATTGTGTTTTAGCTCATTTTGTTATATTCTATCATGGTTTTTTATGTATAATACAAATATGTTTCTATTTTATCAATATGTGTTAAATGTTAGAAGTAAAAGAATAATATTATTTCAATATTGTGTTCAAGAACTTGTCAATATATGTTTCAAGTTATTGCGTTATATATGTATTTGTTATTTTTGTTTTATGTTAGACCATCCCGATTTATTTTATCGGTGCTTTTAGTTTTTTGTGTACTAGATAAATTTAGTTTATCATCGTGTTTTATTTTTTAAAAGCACACCATTGTGTTATTTTATTATGTTTTTTAAAACTCCGTATATTATAAAACTCACATTTTATCTTATTGTGTTATATGTATTTGTTATTATTTTTATTTGTTTGATCATTCTGAGTTATTTTGTTATTGTTTTTTTTATATATTAGCATAATTTGTTGTTGTTTTATCACTATGTACATGTTATAGGTATGCAATAGTGTCATTACACCTCTATGATTTTCATACGCCATTATTTTATAAAAACTATAAAACACAAGACGAACAAAAATATACAATATAAAGCAGAAAGACACATTTCATAGTTTTTTGTATGCGATATGAAACTCATGATAAGAAAAGTTTGTTTTAATGATTAAATATTTTTATTTATGTTGTCTATAACAAGTGATAAACGTTAAAATATGAATAAATTAATAAAAAGTCAAAAAAAGCGACAATGACTATTACACCAATCTTTCACCTATATGTTGATGTTAATCATTAGTAGTTACATGAGAAACTTATGTATTACATTTTATAGATTAAACATGTTGTAACTAATAGCTTTATGAATATATGTATGTTGAAATCATATTATTGGTAATTAAGAAATAATAAAGATACAAGAGTTATAAATAATAAACGTGAGCATTTAAATAAAATTATATTTGAAGATAATATATGATTAAAAAAATATAATTAAGTTTTAATAAATATTTTTATAAGATATGTTTAAGATATTTAATTATTTACGTTCACTAGTATTTAATAAGAAAAACACACGAAAAAACAATAATGTAACCTTTTTTACACACACATGTCGAATAGAATTGAATTTGAATTTGGAAATTAGAACTTCGGATTAGTGATTTTGAACTAAAATCGAGTTGAATAAATTTCGAGTTTTTCGAATATAATTGAAACAAGAAGCGGAGGCAAGGCTTGGGGATTGGGAAGGGGGAGGAGGTCCCCCGTAAGACCTCGCAATCGAATGTTAAAATGCATTATTTTTAAATAATTTTGCTTAAATTTGAAACAAAAAGGGGCACAAATCTGATTAAAATGGGCACAAATCTAATTACAAAAGGGTACAATTAGAAGTGAATAATGAAAATTGTATTTTTTTCAAACATTTTATACGAGTATTAACTTGTGATGTATCTTTGAAACTGACTATTCAAGCAATTGTTGTTTTAAATACTTTTAAAGTGCTATATATGTGTATTAAAAAGTTGTACCTTACTGAAATATGTGAGTTAATATATACAATTCTCCCAAAGCTTTTTTAATCATATTACTTTCATGCTTTTACATTGTGAAGTCACTTACTAGATCTTGCTACTAGTTAGATATAACTCTTAGCTAATGTGATACTAGTTTACTTGATAGATATATGTTTTTAAAAGAGACAGCCTGTATTTAAATTTAGAAAGAAAAAATTAATTGAATTAGTTTAGAATAATAATAGTGTAGAATTAAAGAAACGTAACAATGTTAGACTGAAAAACCAATTTAACTAGATTGTAGGTGCCAACATCGTTTTCCTCCATTCTCATCAATTGAGGGCTTATTTTCATCTAAGGGGATATTCGGTTGTTTGAGTTAGCTATCGTTTTGTGCATGGGTCGAAGAGGGACCATATCGTTTTGGATATGATGTACACAATATTACCATACATATTTGTGAAGACTTATTTTCATCCAAAACTATTTAATTTAAAGTTGGCATTTATAATAACAACAACAGCTAGTAAAGTTACCCGTCACGCGCTGTGGCGGCGTTAAAATGTAGAGTACTTCGACTTTATTTTGTCGAGTGAAAACATGATATATTTAGTCCAACCTGTCTTCTAAAAGTATTTACATTAAAACATAGACTATCTAGAAAAACACATACATAAAATCAGCATGACACGTGCTATATTTAAATGAACTTGTTTCAGGTAAAAATTTATATAAGCGTGTTTCCACATGAACTTATATGAACTCTTACGTAAAATTAATCACGTAAGAAATTATTATTTTATACTAACAAATAAAAGATGTAAGTTGGAAACTTTAAAAATGCGAAAAAGTTAAAGTAACATTTTACAACGTTTTTAGATAATTGAGGAGAAAGTGTTAACCCGGAAGCAAAAGGTGAAGATTTAAGAAACAAAATGTATAAATTTGAAAATTTAGAAACTTTAGGGATTCAAAACAATAATTTACAAATTTTAAAAAGTTGTGAGGGTGAATACGAATTTTAAACCAAAAAAGTTAATGAAGTAAACCTGTTAAAAAAAATCACAACCAACTTCGCCTGGAACAACTTAATATTATGTAAACTAAAAGAATATGTTCTACATAAGGGCAGAATAGAATGGCGACACATGACACAGCAAGACGACAACAGTAGATTACTATTTCTCAAAAAAAAAAAAGAAGGAAAAAGTAAATAGTGGGAGGTGAGAAAAGAAAAGGAAACTTTAGAGAGTTAGTTGGTTACATGACAATATATATTAGTTGCAATGGCATGTCCTTGTCTGTGAGGCAACGATTTCATGACGATAGAGCGGGAAAAAAAACAAAAAAGAGATAAGAAAATAATTTTGGGAAAGAAAAAAAACGACAAAATAAGAAATAAGGGTAAACAAAAAGGATTGGGTGTGACAAACACTTAGCAAGTACACCACACAAACATTGGTGAAATTGTATTAAAACATAGTTTTTTTATTAAACAGAATACTAGCCAAGAAATACGAGAAAAGCCCAAAAAAGTAAAATATAATTGACGTCACATATTTCGACGTTTGAAATTGTATATATAAAAATATTATATTATTATTATTTTAATCAAACCCTAAAAGCGAGGCTTATTTTTCACATGTCAATAAAATGACATGTATGTAACTATCATGATATAAAATATATATGGATTTTTTTGAAACATATCATAAATTTATCTATTTATTAGACACCTTTTGAATGAATATAGGTCATGTTATTCTCACGCTCATCTCACACTTTTCATATCTTTTATAAGTCTTATATAGATCTATGCAAGGCATATAAGAAGACAATCATTATTTATCAAAATTTTTCAGTGTCAATAATTGACTTCGATACGCCTCGTACGAGGCGTATAGGTCTCATACGAAACGTACATGACACCAATTATTGCAGAATTATGGGGTGTCAGAGGAGGCTAACTTATACGAGGCGTATAAGGTTGGCAGGATGTTAAATGAAAAAAAAAATGGTTGTGTAAATAAAAATTATATACTTCAAATATAAAAATTATAGAATTATATTTTCCATCACAATTAAAGTTTATATTTATTTATTTTTCTTGAAAAAACCCAAGATTGTCTTTGTACTTTGCTTATACCCAATTATATAGCATCAATAATGCGGACGGTACGTAGGCGGCTCACGCCAGCATCCCCTCCCCCACCACCACCATCCCAAAAAATCCCTGATCATCAAAGTTTACACGGAATCCACCCAATTCAAGTACGGTAAATCTTCAATTTCAACCCAAAATAACAAAAAATCTCTCCAGTTTCGCAAAAAAAAGGGAAAAAAGGTCCCTTTTGATTACGATCCTTCAATCTGTGTGTGTCCAGATGAATTAATTGATCTGGGTTTCATACATGGAGGTTGTTGAGGTTTCAGGTGGTGGTAAACCCATCATAGGCGATGTTGAGAGGGTGAATTCAGAACGAGATCAGGTGCGTGTGAAGAGGAAAACCCTTGAAGCAGTTCTTAATCAATGCCAACGAGCCCTTGAATTGCTTAGTACTACTGGTTGTGTTGAAGATGATGACGAAAGTTGTGATGAAGTTGTCGAGGATGATGATTCGGCCGGTCCCAGCACCGGCCGCCGTTGGTCGCCGCCGCAAACGCAGGATGGTGAAGCTGATTTGGTAATTTAAGTTTTATTTGTTTTCTAAATTGTTAATTTTCTTATGAGTTATAGAATTTGGATAAATCTGTTATAGATTTACATGATTGGGGCTAAAATTGAGCGAAATCAGTTGTGGGTATGATTAACGAAGTCTTTGAGGGTAGCAATTTGGAGGTTTCGTATCGAGATTTGGTAAATTAAGTTCTATTTGTTTGCTAATTTTTTTTAAATTTTACGAGTATAGTTAAACCTGTGATTTACATGATTGGGGCTAAAATTGAGCAAAATCAGTCGTGGGTATGATTAAGGAGGTCTTTGGGTTTGGGGGCAGTAAAAAAAAAAAAGGGAAGTCTTTGGGGGCAGTGATTTTGAGGTTTCGTGTCTTGATTTGAGCTGATTTTGCTATAATCCTGTTACTTTGATTAGGGATTGAAGCTCTTTTAGGATAGGCAATCACATGTGGTTAAAGTAAATCACATGAAACAATAAACAGCACAAGTTATTTTACATTTTTTTAAGGTTGTTTGCTTATGGCTTTATTCTGATTACTGGTTGTGGTTGTTCAAGTTGCTAACTACTTTGTTTGAAAAGAATATGCACATCCAAACACCCCCTTAGAAAATTTTAAACATCTATTGTCATTGCTTAAAACTTCTTTATTCTGATTACGGATTGTGATTGTTCAAGTTGCTAACAAATCTGTTCGAAAAGAATTATGCATATCCAAACAACCCCTTAGCAATGTTTGACATCCATTGTCATTGCTTAAACTTCTTTATTCTGATCACCGATTGCAGTTCAAGTGCTAACTACTTTTGGACATCGTGTGTTTCAGTATAAATCCGGACATCATGTGTTTCAGTATAAATCCAATTTGGTGTGATATTGTTCCTTTTTATGGCTTTTAAAAGTAGGGTATGATATGAAAACTATACCCTAACTCTTCTTGTTGTACAAACCAAATCAAGCTTCATATAGCAATAATCTATTTTGAGAGTTTACTAAAACTTGGTTACGATTATGATCTTTCAAATTCAAGTTATTTAGATTCAAAATTATGACAATTGAAGTGACTTATTAAGAAAACCAAAAAAATGACCACTTTGAGTGATTGAGTCATAGTTCGAGGGAAGTTGCTTCAATTTTATGCTTTATATTGTTAAAGGTGGTATGGGGTTGCCCCTATTTTTTGGCGAATATCAAGCATATATTTTTATGGTTCGATAGGGATAACCTTGAAGATATCAACCACAAAATTGATGATTTACAGCCCTTATTGTTCGATGATTTAACCCAGAAACAATAACCTTTTTATCGAATAAAAACTGGTACAAGAAAAAACCAACAATCTAAACCCCTATTTAAACTAAAAACAAAACACAAAGTCAAACTTTATCCCCTAAAAATCTGCTAAAAAAACAATCTTAATCCAAACCTTAAAACACTCAAATAAATCTAAAACAATTAAAAACTTTCTAACTATAACCCTTAACTATTTGATATATACAAGATTAGTCCAACAATCACCCCCCTAATCTTGTAATAATCATTCCTTTATCACAAAAGTGCAGGCCCAAAACCATCATCTTGAGTCAAATTTGCCTCTTCCTCCTTCGGTTTTGATTTTGGACATTCATACGCATAATGACCAAATTCTTCACATCTATAGCACTTGACCCGAGACTTGTCACGTTGCCCCCTTAGATCTCTTCCTTGTTGACCTTCACGACCCACTTCAGCCCCAATATTTCTACCTTTCCCATGGTTTTGTTGGCAACAATCACAGCCACCACACCTTCCCTTCTTCTCTTTAACTTGTTTATCATTATGAACAAGTAAGAGTTTGTCACGCACATCTCTAGCCAAGTCTTCTTGGGGTTTCACACGCTCCTCATAAGCCTTCAAACGACCCACCACTTCTTCGAATGCCATATTCTCAATCTCGGAATATTGCTTAATTGAAGCCACAATAGGTAAATATTTTGGAGGCATAGAGTTTAAAAACTTCCTTACCATTACTTCTTCTTCAAGCGAGGACCCAAGACTTCTACATTTAGATTGAATCCCACTCAATCTTCCTGCGAATTCATCCACGGTCTCGGTCTCTAACATCCTCATTCCTTCCAACTCACTCCTAAGTGTTTGTAGGCGAGCCTTTTGAACCCTCTCGGCTCCTAAGAATCTGACCCGTATAGCATCCCACACATCCTTTGGCTCTTGGTACTTAGAAACTTAAAGGAGAACATCTTCGGGTATTGATTAAAAGATCAAAGCTTTGGCCATATTCTTCCTTCTTGCATCTACTCCTCCTCCTGTCACAGGATCTATGGCTTCTTGCAACTCATGTGCTGCCAAAACAGTCTCCATCATGATGGACCAGGCTGTGTAGTTTGTTGTGGTCAGTTTTGGGCAAAGCAAACTCACATTGCCGGGCTCACGAACTGGTCCAACAACTCCACCAGCAACTATGGCCATTCAAGATTGAAGCCAACTGATCACAGTCCCCCCTTTACCCGTCGCAACCCTCACAGCTGCTGATTTCAGACTCTCACAGCCTTCAAGAGGAAATCGATCGAAGCTATCACAGCCTTCAACCCAAGTCTGAACCTATCACAGGTCAATCGAAACCTTCACGGCTCCTAGTCACCCGATTGAAGCTCTCACAGCCGTCAATCACCAAGTTCGATCGTTCCAACCTGCGTCGCACAGATTCCCGACCAAAAATCTTGATTGAGTCACATAATCAGATCTGAACAACTTCTCTTATCACGTTCGAACCTATCCCAGGTTCACGCCACCTTTTCTTGACGAAATCGAAGCAACTTCAATTGAAACTTCCTTGATTTGGACTTCAATCGCACCTAATTGAAGGCAATTCACCTTGAATAATCGGTACCCAGTTGCAATTCGCCCCTCCAACAACCTCGCTCTGATACCAATTGAAGATATCAGCCACAAAATTGATGATTTACAGCCCTTATTGTTCGATGATTTAACCCAGAAACAATAACCTTTTTATTGAATAAAAACTGGTACAAGAAAAAACCAACAATCTAAACCCCTATTTAAACTAAAAACAAAACACAAAGTCAAACTTTATCCCCTAAAAATCTGCTTAAAAAAACAATCTTAATCCAAACCTTAAAACACTCAAATAAATCTAAAACAATTAAAAACTTTCTAACTATAACCCTTAACTATTTGATATATACAAGATTAGTCCAACAAACCTAATTTCTATTTGATTAAATTAATTGTATGTGGTTGGCCATCATTGTTAATGTCATTAATTTAGCCTCCTCATCTTAAGCTCACTATTTGCCTACTGGTCCTCTATTCTTGCCAAAGCCTAAATTCTCAACACATCTACCCTTAATATTATCACCATAGCGTCATTTAAACATGGTCAAGCCATTCAACTTGCTTGTATTTTTTTCTGGAAAATAGGGCAGGTTAGCTAACTGTGGTCTATACATGATATATGGTGGTGAATTTAGTAACAAGTATACTGTGTATAGTGGTCAAAACCTGTTTTTATTAAGTCAACCAAAGAAGCATTTCAAAGTCCATGAAGTATAGATCATCAATATATAGTAGTATGGTTCTTACTTTTAGGACCACCAGTAAGAAGAAAATTGATAGTAATTGATATTTGTCCAACTTTCATAGCTGTCTCTTATAGACTTTCAGCAAAGACGCAACATATATGTCTATTTTTTATTTTTGTTATTTGTTATGTAGCTATGCAGTCTACTCAAGTCAAGAGTTGAATGCCCTGATTTTCTTGAAAAACTAGAGTGCGCACAAGTTTCGGTTCCACAGAATTTATCTGGTATGTACGGAACACCTTCCATCTCTAAACTCCTATTTTATAAATCCTACATATTTGAAAATGTTCAGCTGCGTGGTATATTTTTATAATTGGTTTCAATAACAAGGAAAAAAGAGAATTTTGTGACACTAAAAGAGTAGGTTTTAATTTTTTGTGTAATTGTGGCAACACACAAATATTTCATTCTAACTTGAGAACCATAGGCAACCCTACATGAAATCTAGGCAAAAAAAATTTGTAGTATAAAAGAATATAAACTTTGTTACGGTAGACGGTAGTGCATACCTAGTTGTAATTTGTAAATCTTGGATCTGTCACTTTTAAAAACTTCATGTTGCAATTTCTATGGGACGGTGGATTTGACGTTGTCTAGCCATTTACCAAAATGTTGTTCTCTGAAAACTATTTACCAAAGCATCTTGGATTTGTATTTTATTTGCCCTTTTTTTCGTTTTTTATTTTAAAAACAGTTACGTGGAGAAAAAAAACTTTATTTGTAAAAATAATGCAATCAATCAAATTCAAAGATAAGCTCTACACCGTTTTGGCAAATAGTTTTCAAGAAACCTTTTTGGTGTATGTTTTTCCCACCAACACTAGTTTGAAAAAAAAAAAAAAAAACACCACTTTATATGGCCTTCAACCATTTGATATGCATCTTTTATAAGTTAATCATTTTGTTTGACCCTTTAAAGATATTTATATCCCAAATAATTTTGGTTGAAATTGACTCTTCCAGTTTTATACAACATGCAAAGATACCAAACAAAATTATATAAACACTATGGAACATAATGATAGTGGTTTCAATGGCGCATGCTAACTATTTTAATTAATTGTAGAAGAAAATAGTTCTTGGGACATGGTTAGTGAAAATGATTTATGGGAAGGTGGAAATAACACTTCAGATGAAGATTATGTCTTAGTTAGGCAAGATGATATTGTGGATGGAATTGCATGCTTCATGGCTGCATATTTGATTTCCCTCAAAGAGACCAAGGTACACCATCTTATTTATCTTGAACCTTAATAAATTCGGTTAACTTATTGCTTTACTTTGTCATTTTGGAGTCGAGGGTCTCTCTGGTGATAAAGGTAAGGTTTTGCCAACATATCACCCTTTGCAGACCCTACAAATAGCTTTGCTATGAGTAAGATTTTACCGGGACACTTGTATTACCTCACTTTGTCATTATTGAATCATTGAAGGGTATTAGGCATCTGATAAATGTTCTAATCACTTGTAGAATAAAACTGTGTTCTCATTAACATTAACAGTGAAAGGCAAATGATAGGTGACAAATTGCCTGGGATTTGGTAATTGGTAAAAAATACAGCCTAATCAAATGATTACTATAGTGAAAGTCAATATGGAATATTGATCTGATTGGCGTGAATTGACCGGCCAATTCTTTTTTTTCTTTTTTCTTTTTTAACAGGATTTGAGTCCAAAACAACTCCAGGATGGTGAGTATATCATTCCAAATTTAACTACATTAATTTGAGAAATTGATTTATTATCGTTTTTTATGTTTTCTCAAAATTTATTGTAGCCCTTAGCAAGACATTCTCAATGAAAAAACAAAAGGGTAAGCTTCGAAAGGCGTGGGATGGAAGCAAAGTTATTTATAATGTTGCTTCTTGGGGCGCAACAGCAATCGGGTAAATAAAAACATGTTTTATCTTTTATATTACTGATTACAGAAGGGAGGTTCAAATGAAAACTATGGGAATCACGGTTCATATAGCCCACAAAAACGGCCAATCAAACTGCTGACATGCTATACAACCACCTCCGTTTGAACCAGCTGGTTTATGGGTCGGATCGGTTGTACAGGCAAATCCGACTATCGTTTGGACCACATTTTTAAAATTTAATATTTTTCCTACTCAGATCTCATTTTGCTCCATATTTTGTTTATTCAAGACTTTTAGCATCGCAAATCCACAATAAACAATAAAATAATTCCATATTTTGTTTTGCATCATTAATATTATTAATTGTAAATTGTTTACAACATCATTTGGTTTTTGAAACCAGATCGGTATGTGGCCGGTTAAACCTCTTTTATGAAATATTGATATGAACCAAAGGATTCTTGACCCTTGGATCATATTTGAATGGATATCTTTGATCTGCCACTTATCATCTCTCTAACCACAACCCCACTTCTTCCTTTTGCTCTCTTGATGATCAGAGACCAAAAAGTGGTTCATTTGGTTCCCAGTTATTTAATGATTCTCATTTGAACACACTCCTATATTATCTTCTTAACGGCGCCTTGTCATCTTTACGCCTTTTTTTTAAATAATTTTTATTTTTTTTAGGATATATCAAAACCCTGCTATCCTGAGGGCTGCTTCTGCTGCATTCTGGACTTCATGCAATGTGATTTCAAAGCTGTTCTAGAGAACAAAATGCAGCAAATGTGTTTAGATTGTTCTAACGTTGTTCAAAATCTCTAAAGTTTCGGATCGTCGATCCGAAGACTTTGGTTCCTAGGATTACCACCACCGTGTTTGTATATAATTCATTTAATCTGTAGCTGCTTGATCGCGTTTCTTCTTTCATGATTGAAAATCGTTGTTCATTTGTTTAAACTGGTGTTTTTCATGCTATTATCCATTGATTTGATGGTTGTTTCGTCTTAGAAATAAGTTGGTTTGTAACTAGGAATCACTGTGGGCATGGGATTTGATAATTTGGTTTGATAATAGGTTCCGGTTTTTTGCCCACCTCTATTTTTACCCATGTATATACACCTATACCCGAACTTATTTGAACCTGAACTGATTTTGTGAGCCTCAAACTTGTGTGTATATCAAAAAATATATATAAATAAAAGGTTGGAACTCAGACTATCTACATCAGTGACCCAATCCAACCCAACTTTGTATTAAAAAAATAATTTCTCTCTCTTTCACATACTGTAACATTTGTACATTTAGTCATGATATGCATGAACAGTGTTAGAACAGTGTGTATCTATGTTCAGTCAGTCAATGTGAATCATGTGTTCATTATGTGCTTGTGTGTTAGAATCTTTATTATTTGACAACAAGTATGTATTATTTAATTACAGTCGATTACACTAGGCAAGAACAGTATCGTGTTATATCGAAACAGTGGTGGGCAGCGAGAGTGAGCCCTATATATATAATGCGTTCGGTGTAACAGGATAGTGTTAGTGCGTAGTGTTAAGACGAATATTATGACAATTAATCAAACAAAAATCGTAATGCGTAAGTGAGACTGAGTATAGTTATGGGTGACGATCCATAATGGTACGAATGTTGAACTTATAATTACGAGTGAACGGCTTTAAATAATTATTATGATCGAAAAACGTACGCGATTGCGGGTATACACGTAATTGTATGTGTTTAACGATCTGTTAACGCACGAAGAGTAAAAATAGTTAAAATTATTATTTTATATTTTTACAATTTTGAAACTCATCATTTTATTGTGGTTAAAAAATCTTTTATTTTAAATCGCGTAAAATACGCGTTACGTTCCGGAAACGCGAACCGAGCGACCGAAACGGACCCAAATACCACACGGGCTATAAAAGCCTTGAACAAGGCTTATTTCCTCATTTACTACCTCACCAACCCACTCTCTCTCTATATTTTCGTTCTACCCTCTCTCTCTCAAAGAAAACCGACTTTAAACGCTCGTATCTCGCTCGTTTCTCAACGGAATTCGGTGTTCTTGGTGCCCACGCGTAGCTCTCGACATCCTCTACACAGAAGTACAAAGGATCTGAAGGTTTATCCACAGAATCTCGAGGTATTGACGCTTGAATAATCACGAACTTAGGGTTTTTGATGTGAGTTTTGTGAAACTCGACACTTAGCCGGATTCTTGCACACTATTCTTAGTTTCGCACCTATGGCAACTCTCCTTGAAGTTATACTAGCTTAGATCGTGGTCTGGATCCAAAGAATTCGATGATGGTGATGATGCTGGTAACAGGTTCGACGGCCGAACCTTCATCCGCAGTTGGCGAACCTTAGGGAGGCTCCACGAACCCTAATGGTTCGTAGGTCTTCAGCCGAACCCTTAGGGGTCCTCACGAACCTGTATCAAGTCACCATGGATCCCACGAACCCTAGTCGCTATGCACGAACCATCAGGATGTCACCGAGCCTTCACCAGCCTCGCCAGCCGAACCGTGCACGACTCACGAACCCTAGGCGAACCAGGGACCTGCGGCGAACCCCTGTGCATACCACGAACCTCTAGACCGAACCCATGCAGACGAACCATTGGTTTAGACGAACCCTTGTCGAGTCAGCACTAGCAGCGAACCCTTGAGAACCATCTGCACACTGCCGAACCATTTGATCATGCATGCCGAACCCTTTTGGGGCAAACCTTGTCGAACCTTACATGCATAGTATGGAGCCGAACCTTGTTGGGCACTTGGGCGAACTCTGGTGGTGTCACATGACCGGCGAACCTAAGCATCTGAAATTTAAAGGTTCGCTGCCTATGTTGGCAGCCCCAAACTTAACTCGGCCCAATCCAGTTTCACACGGCCCAACCTTATTAGTAATCGGCCCAGGAGTTAAGCTCAAGCCCAATTGAAATAGCTTGGCCCATTAAGGTCTTTAATTGGCCCAATATCACCTTGGAAACTTACATGGTCTACATATACATTGGTCGGCCCAACTCAAAACCCATAGGCCCAATCCAAGCCCATTCGGGCCACTATGATCTTAATTGGCTTAATATTGTCTTTGGCATGTTACAAGCCTAGATACATGTTGTTGGGCCAGCACCACATTCACTTGGCCCAATATCACATTCTAATGGTCCTTGTTAACCTAAGAAGCCCATGGACTTTTATTTAAGCCTATCATAATTATGGGCTTAAGGCCCAATGAATTGCCCACAACTTAAAATAGTTGTGAGTTAATTTTATTTGGGTTAAATTGTAACTCAACATAATCATGAGGCTAATTCATAATATCAAGGTCGTAAAACAATTGGAACATCTTTTCACAATACATGTTAATCAAGGGTTATCAAGTTCACAAACACTTGTCATTTTATGCATAAGATTGTGCATAAAAGATACATGACATCTCTTTTCATGAATCATCGATCAATCAAGTGACTCAAATCATAACTTTCAAGCTTTCACAACAATCATAATCATGAGAACAAGTTAATCAAGTTCAATTGATCACAAGTCAATCAATGAATCAAAGTCTATACAACTATAAATCTTATATCTTATGTATGATTACAATGATATAGGAACCAATTAGAAGTCCTGTTTGCTACTTGCTAATTGTTATAGTTCAGAGTCTACTGCAGACATGTGAGAACATTAACCCCTCTTTTACTGTTTTACAGCTGTTTTGGGGTGAAACACGTGATCACACTCTATATTTACAATCGTATTTCACGATTCAAGATGTGTTCTATTTTACAAACGTTACAGGTTCATTGCACGAATCCAAGGGATTCATCAGCTGTTTTAAAGGATTTATCAATTAATAAACTCTTTCTATTAAAAAGTTTTATAAAGGCTTTTTGAACTATTTTATTTCAGATTTACTCAAATGGTTTTATAAATGATAATCATTTTTAAATAATGGATTTTATAAACTTTTGTTATAGACCTTGTTTCTATACAAGGTCACAATCTTATGTACTCAATCAAGGGTATTCAAAACAAGGTATTCAAACAATGGTTTTCATGGTGATGTTCAAAACAAAGGATTCATTTCATGGTGTTCAAAACAAAGGAATCAGTTCATGGTATTCAAACATGGTTTTCAAATCATGTTATCAAATAAGGCATTAACACGCTACTTTTAAAGCAAAGTACAAAAGCATGGTGTCCATCGTTGTAAACAAACTTATAAACCCATCAAGTTTCATTAGCGTTAGTACTGGGTGATCACAACAAGGGAAAGCGGACACACTGGTTCATTATCCAAAATGGAGTTAGCTTTTAAATTTGTTTTAAAAGCTAACTGCAGGTTTGGTGTCATTACGGTTATCAAAACTGCTGATGTATTATCTAACTCCAAACGTGGTTTGGGACTTGATATTATATGTTGGCTTTCGTGCAAACAGTGATTGGACTGTTTACACTCATTTTTCATACTTGATGTTAGTTTGGGTTGCAACCCATCCATGTAATTCAATTATTGCTTTAATATACCTATGCTTTATTTTACAAAGGCATGATTACTTATGTTAAACCTATTGTTCTTACCAACTACTTATGTAGTTGACAGTTACTTTTCACGTGTTTCAGGTAATCAGGTTTAAGACTTTCTCAGAGACAACTAAGGAGACCATTATAAGATAGAACAAGATGAAGAAACATGCTAGGATGGATTAGAAACACACTAAATCCTAATTGTTTAATTGTCTTGTTTGAAGTCTTATTTTGTAACTATATTTTGGGTCTGTAGTTGTCTTTCTTTTGATAGCTAGATTGGCTGTAACTAAACTAATGTCTAAACACTATGAAACTTAGTAATCCATTGTGGTTGTTCTTATTCAATACTTGTGCATGATTCAACTGTTCATACGTCACCGCGCCGTGGATTCCGCACGCGGCGCAGGGGTGTGACACATACACAACCCAATCTAACTTATTTTTCCACATACATTAACAACCCAACCTAACTCAAGTTTTATTAATATTTTTATTATATAAATACGACTTATCATTGTTTGTAAAATATTAAAAATTAATTTATCTTAAAAAAAATACTTATTATTTTTCTAAATGGTTATAAACCGACAAGTTGTATTTTTTTTCAAAAAAAATGTTTTTTTTAAAAAGAACTTTTTTTGAAAATAACTCCGTTTTTAATAAAATTTATACCGGTATGTTTACAAAAAAATAAATAAGCAAGATTGTGTGATTAATTTTTTAAAAAGAGTTAAATTATATAAGTTATTAAATAAAAATTAAATTGGATTTAAAATTAGTTGAAAAGGTTAGGTTGTGACTTAAGTTGATGGAGTAACTTAGGTTAGGGAGTTGGGTTGTGAAAAATGGATTTTTCTATATATTTTTTTTTTACAAATATGACAACCAACCTAAGGTTTGGGTCACCATTGCGCATAGTCTTAGTGAATGGTATCATTTTCTAGTACCAAAATGTGTCCTTTTAAAGGCATGTTTAAAATTAATTATTAAGTTAAAGATTATAGAAGTTATAAAAATTACAAAAACAAAAACAAAAATAGAAGAAGCAAATACTTACGACTCACAATTAACAATTATTTATACGGACATGTTAACAAAACACAACATATCATAAAGATAATATGTTTTAATACAGTTGTTAAAGAAAACAAAATCACAAAAATAAAAAAAAATATATTGCAGGTAACAAAATTCAATATATGTATATATAATTGTGACGTGACATAAATTGCACTTGATTACCCTCATTAATACATTGTTTCAAAAATTCTAATTAGTCCTCATATCAATTTAGTTCAGTTTTTTTTTTTTTTTTTTTAAATAAAACATTTTAAGATACAATGTTTTACAAGATTCTAAATACATGGCTGTGTTATCTTTATTTTTATCTACACCTTCGGTGTAAATTTTGTTCAGTGCTTATCGATCATGCGCAACGTCCAACATAACCTGATAATTCAAATATCAATATAAAATCATATTCTTATATGTAATTTATTCGGATTTTGAATTTTAATCTAATTTTATAAAACTCAAAAGGATAACAAACAGTTTAAGAATTGATAATATAAGTTATATAACTCCAAAAAAGAATGAAGACCTTCAAAAAATACCAGCAACGATGTTTATAAAAAAATTATAGTAAGAAGTTCATTGAAAACATAGATTCAGATGCAAACATAAAATAATAAAAAAATATATAATAATAAAAGAATGGGAGACCTAACTTGAGAAATTACATATTTCCTCAAAGTACAAATTTTCAATACATAATATACAATTCTAATAAAACATAATTTGAGAAAATATGTAATATTACAAGTTAGAAAAGGGAAATATGTATAAACCCTAAAAATTTATAAATTATTTGAACACAAGGAGACTTAAATATAAGGGTTTGGTTATTTAATAAACAAACTTTTTTTATTTTAATGCCTTACTAGCTCTATAAGTCTCGTATAGGCCTATACGAGACGTATTGTCTATCTGACACCCAATAATTCGAGAATGATTGGTCCCATATTCGTCTTGTACAGCGGCGGAGCTTGAACAACAAATTAGGGGGGGGGGCGAAATATATATTTTTTTCAGGGGGGTGAAATAAAGGATTTTAAAAAATTTTACACTACGTATCGGAAAATATACACTACTACACGAAAATTCAGGGGGGGCGGTGGCCCCCTAGTCTAAACAAAGATTCGCCCCTGGTCTTGTATATGACCTATATGATGCGTATAAGACTATACAAGGTGTTTAAGCCTATATGAGACGTATAGAACTATAATCATTAATACTAGAAAATTATGATACGCTTGCGAAACGCAGAGGGTGTGATTATAAGATGACTCAAATATAAATGTTGTTCATGTTCTGTGTTAAAGGGGGCCAAACCGGTTTTTTTGGAACCGGTTCCGGTTCAGGTTTGGCCGGTTTAAGGGTGAAACCGGTTCTGGTTCCATTGTTTCAATTTATCCGAAAACCCGAAACCGTCCGTACCCACCGGTTCGGTTACGACCGGTTTCCGGTTCCGGGTATGGTGGCCGCCTCTGTTCTGTGTTGTTATTGTGACGTGCCGTTCAAAAAAAAAAAAAAAATTATATTGTGACGTGAGAAGAAAACCGTTTGAACTTTGAACAAAAATTTAGGCGACAAATAAACGCGTTTTCATCTTTTCTTCTTCTTCTTCTTTCAATTTTCCCCCAAAATCTAATCAAAGTTCGAGATTTTCGCCAAACCCTAAATTCTCGAATCTGAAGGAAAATGATTGGATGGCTGAAACACCTGCAAATTGCTTTCGGTGCTTCCTTTATCTGGCTTGTCTGCTTGATTTATTTCACCCAGGTACAATTTAATATCTTTTAATTTCTTTCTTCTTTAAATTTTGCTTGCGCTTGATGATTGATGATGATCGCGTACGAGAATATGCGAGTTTGGAGATCTAGCTAAGCGATTAGCTATTTCGGTTGTTTGATCCAGATTTGAAAGTTGTAGATGATATTGACACGTATTCGCATTGATGTTTTTGGGTGTTCATGTAGAGGGTCTTTGAATTGTAGGATTCTTTTTTAAAGGTTTTGACAAGAGTGTGTATGATCTTTGATGTAAAAAATTATTCAGCTCGAAATCTGGTTATTTGGACCCCAATTAGTAGACAACCAGGATCCTAATTACGTTTACCCAGACAGGTCAATGCTGATCATAGCATTTTGAAGTAGCAGTAATCAGTTTTTTTCCAAACATCCCCTTATGTCATTATGTGCTTTGAGTTATGAAGATATGAAACAATTAAAGCTTTAGATGTTTTTGTGGGTATTTATTGACAATTCTATGTCAAATGCCACACTATTCATTTCAAAGATTCATTGAAAGTTGCTACAAATCATTATTCAGAAAGTTCCCAAGTTAGAATGACTAACTTCCTGAAGTAAAGCTTCCATTTTATAGTCTGACATTAAGAAATAATTTATGCTCCTAAGTTACCCGTCTTTTGAATGTTTGATGAAGAAATATCAGTTTGTATTTGGGGGATGTGAGTTTGTCTTTGAAGCCTTAGAGTCTGTTTGGTATGGGGTAAGAAAATAGATAGAGGAATGGAATGGACGGGGCAATGAAATGAACAAAGGAATGAAATGAAGCTTTACCATTCCATTGTCTTGTTTGGTTACCATCTGGAATGAAATGAATCATTACTTTGTTTTGTTTGGCAGACAAGAAAAATAAAAAATAAAATAAAGTTGGTGGTGAGTAGTGATAGTGGTGAACTCGTTGTCAGAAGCCGCTTTGATGGCGGTGGTGGGTGGTGGTGGTTAGATGGTAGTTGGAGGTGGTGGCAGTTGCGGTGGTGGTGAGGTGGTAGTGGGCAGTGGTGGTGGTGGGTGGTTGTTGGGTGACGGCATGAGTGGTGGTGCCAGGTGGTGGTGGTGGCCACGGCAGGATGTGGCAATAGCAGGTGGCATGGTGATGGGTTGGTGGTGATGGGCGGTGGTTGCGGTTGGAGGGTGGTGAAGGTGATGTAAGATGAAAGGGGGAATGGAATGAAAAAAAAACAAGGGGGTGGATGGAATGAATTTTGGGTGTTTTGTAGGAAAATGAACTTGATAATTGATGATTCCATTCCATTGACTAACCAAACACACTTTTTTTCATTCTTTCATAAGGGCTCATTCCGTTCAACATCACAAACGCTACCTTATAGTTATAATGTGGACTCTTCTTCTTTAGGACTGACGAAACATATAAATAAAGGAAGAAAATGATAAGTACATGGAATTTGCACCAATATTTGTGAACATTGTCCGGGAAGCCAAAAACTCACTAATTTAGATTTTAGTGACCACAGTCAACTGTAGTTTTGTTCCGTTTTTTTCCAGAAACTTATACAAATGAGTAATCTAGCCAGTAGATCTCCCCTTGTAGATCTTCACGCTATCTGTGCAATGATTCTACACCCCTTAAATGTTGGTTCTTTGTTTCTTTTTCTTTTCTTATAAAAAAAAAGACAAATTTATATAAAATTCCTAAGTTTCTATGATAGGACTTTTATGATTTTTTTTGTCACAATTTTGGTTGTATGTTTCATTGTTTCTGTTATATTTCCTATTATTTGAACTATTTTTTTTCCTTATTGCTAACCGGTTCATTACATTATTTATTTTTCTAGGGTTTTAGATCATTTGTCTGGACTGCGATTTCATATCAGCTGAAAGACAGACTAAAGCTGTCACCCTCAGCTTCTCAGTTTGTGACTTCAATAGCATTTTTTCCATGGAGCATAAAACCAGTATATGGGTATTGATCTAATTGCTATTTTTAAAATATCGCTACTGAATATACTTCTAACTGTCATCAAGAAAGCACCAAAGTTACTAAGGATGGTTATAAAAAGTATACGCGTTGATGCACTTTGTAAATCAGTTTGCGTGTGTATTAAGAATAATTAGGTAGACTGGTGTTTAAGTTTAACTACAATATTTCGTGCTTGATCATTTATATATTTACACATAAGCATTTTTTGGATGCAGAATTTTGTCAGATTGTATCCCGATCAAAGGAAAGAAAAGGATTCCTTATTTAGTCATTGCTACACTTCTCTCACTCTTTCCATGGATAATTCTTGGTCTGCAAGAAACTGTAAGAAATTCAAGAGATCAACTCATGTTCTTCTTGTTATTGCAGAATCTTGGTTCTGCAATGGCAGATGTTGTCATTGATGCAATGATTGCTGAAGCTGCAAGACTTGAAAAGTATGTCCATCCAGCCAGTTTTCTGTTCATCTTTTAGCATTTTTTTAGTATTTCCTTTCTTTTCTCTAAGAAATATCGTATTCTTTTTGTCCCAAAAAAGGTCAACTCTGAGGTCAAAATAACTAGTTTTGAATTTTAAAGTTACATGATTTTTTTTGTCTAGATTCTTTATTAGTAATAACTAGGTTAGTAGGTTAGAAACTTGTATATTAAACGAGTTGAATAAAGAAAATATTAAGAAGTGATTGAATGAAATAAGAAAAAATAAAGGGTTGTTAAATAAAGAAACAAATAAATATTACATTGAGAAGAATTAGAATACGAAGGGTAGAAATACGAAAAGTGATAATAAGAAATCTTGGGCTCACAGAAACAGAACTATGACACGTGGTGCAATTGGTTACTTATTTATTAAGTATAGATTTAGGGACCAAAGGGCTTGTAGCCTAGTGGTAGCCCATTGACTTCTCTTATAAGCTCCATAAATGCTTTTTGGATGACTTTTGACCTATCCATTTGGCAGTTTAGCTTAAATTTTTGATGTTACCCATTTGACCTGTTAGGGTATTAAATATGATTACTAAATTAACTTTATCTTTAAAGAAAAACCATCTAGTAGATTATAAGCTCCATAAATGCTCTTTGGATGACTTTTGACCTATCCCTTTGGCAGTTTAGCACTTTAGCTTAAGTTTTTGATGTTACCCATTTGACCTGTTAGAGATAACACATAACCAAATTAATATGCCCAAAATTAAATGGGACACCTATAAAATTTTTAGTTTTTATATTTTCTACATTTATGTATGATCAGGGCTAAGTTTGCTGGTGACCTGCAGTCAATATCATGGATGGCAATGGCTCTTGGAGGAATCTGTGGGAGTTTGTTAGGAGGACATGCATTAAGTAACCTGGAGATGGAAAATATATTTCTAGTTTTTGCTGTTTTACCAACTGTACAGCTAGTTTCATGTGTTTTTGTGAAGGAAAGACCTGAATACTGTAATCCTTCACTAAAACTTTCTGCCTCAAATGGTTCCAATGGAACACATGAAAGTGTATCAGATGAAGATAAGTCATTGATTTATGTGAATAAAACCAATACTTTGAGGAGAAACAAGAGTTCTAAACAGAAAAAAAAGAGAAAGATTAATAGAAGCAATGATCAGAAGCCTGAAAAAGATGGATCTTTCTTAACACAATTGCTTCAATCTATAAAATTGGCTGGTCATACTTTGTTTAAGGCTTTTCGACAGCCAATTATATTGAGGTATGAAATAGTACACTTTCTTGCACACTAGTTTTCATTTCTGCTGTTCCAAAATAATGTTGATTAGGCCTATGGTTTGATAATAGCGTTTGACCATTTGTCAGATATCTGAAAAGGATGTTCATTTGAGAACAAAAAAAAACTTGAGAACCAAGAATCAATCTAAGCCCTTAGATCAAAAGAAATTAAAATTCAAAATTAATCACTTGTGAATAAAGTTGTGCTCATGTACATTGTATGCTCACAGCTCACATTAGTACTTAAATCCTTACTTGACATAAAAGTTTAAGAAATTAGTCCACCCTAACTTGAAAAACCTTTGTGGATAAAAATTAAGGGTGGCCATTTTGACCCATTCACTTATGAATGGTTTGATTTTGATAGGTTTTAGGTCAAATCAAAAGATTTAGCTAAAAGGGGTGCAGGATCAAAATTAAGGGTGGCCATTTTGACCCATTCTCTTATGAAATGTTTGATTTTGATGTGGGCTACTGGGCTATGATTTAATCTGATATAGGTTTTAGGTCAAATCAAAAGATTTAGCTAAAAGGGGTGCAGGCTATACACTTTAAAAGTCATCCAAAGTTTATTTTAATGCATACAACCTTCTAAATTATTTATCAAAAAATTTTAATTTTATATTTAAAATGTCTTTGTAACCATAAGTAACACATTAAATATTCACAAAAAAAGAAAAAAATATTTTGACCAGACCTGTTTCAACCATACTGAGTTGACGTGTTACTTCCCACCTGCCAATCTTGCCACCTCTAACTGAAATCATTATTATTTTCATTTTGTGATGATCAATAATGGGCAAATAGGTCATTTTTAACTTGAAAACTTCAACGAGAAAAAGGAGTTGTTGCAGTTTTAATAGGATGGAGGAAATACACATTCTTATTTCTCTTGATCACTGTTGATTACTGGTTATAGATGACATGTCCTCTTTCCTCTAAACGTTGCAACTTTTATTAATAATGAACTTATATAATGCACTTGAATGTTAACAGTCTCAAGACAATTTTTAAATTATGGAAAATATTTATTTTTGTATTGATGAGTTCTGATCTGATTTGATCTGGAAACCAGACCAATGGCTTGGTTTTTCCTAGCACAGGTAACAATGCCAAACCTCTCAACAGTCATGTTCTACTACCAGACAGAAGTCTTAAACTTGGAACCATCGTTTCTCGGCACAACACGTGTTATTGGATGGATAAGCCTCATGATTGGAACTTTCATCTACAATCGATTTTTAAAGAAAATGAAATTACGAAGAATTCTCATGTAAGTTTTTGTTGAAAATCACGCTCAAAACAACAGAGCTTAATTGGTTTCTGATAATGCTTCTTGGTCTTAATATTGAAATTATATGCATGCAGGTTTGCACATGTTGCTCTGTCTTTGCTAACTCTTCTAGATATAGTTCTGGTAACAAGGTTGAATGTTTCATTAGGTGTATCAGACAAGACAATGATGTTGTTTGGTTCTGCTCTCTCAGATGCAATCAATCAATTCAAGTAAGTGTTCCTTTGATTTTCTTTGCATCTATGCTGTTTCATTAAGTGATTTTGCTGTTAAGATGGATTACTGCACACACACACACGTTTTGAGGGTTTCTTGTAGTTTAACAAGGAAGATGGTTTGTTCTCACTAAGCCTAGTAAAATGGGCGGGTGAGTCGAGTTCGAGTCAAAATAGGTTGTTTTAAAAGTATTAATTTGGTTCGGGTTAAAGTAGGTTCTAGACCAAAATGGACTCAGGTTGAAATGAATTGTTTTAGAGAGGAAAAAAAAATTAAAGGGGTTTACCCGTTGCATCTTTTCTTATGGTGATTGCCTGATTAGTGGCCAGTGGTGATGAAGGTGTAACTTACACACATACATTTAGATGTCTATTTTGATAGTCTAACACAGTGGGTGATTTGTTCTCTTCACTATTAATTAAATAACATTGATAATAACCAGTGTTGTAAAAATCGGGATTAATCGGCCGATTAATTGGGATTAATCGCTAGTCGGTCCTAAGCTGATTAATTTTTGCCTAATCGGTTCAAAAATCGCTAGTCGGGCCTAGTCGGGATTAATCGGGCCTAGTCGGGATCGATTAATCGGGGCTAGTCGGCCTAGGCGGAATAATCGGTCCAAGGGCAAAAAATCGGTCAACAGGGCAAAAAATCGGTCAAGAGGCCAATAATTTTATGTTCAGGTCAAAAATTTCGGTCCAAGGCCAAAGAAATTGTGGTTTTTCTTCTTCTCTGTCTCAATCGACTTCCAAAATCACGATCGATCGGTCAAAAAGCAACTGCGCACGATCGGTCTCAGTCGACTCCCAAATATGCTTATATTAATGTTTGA
This sequence comes from Mikania micrantha, assembly GCA_009363875.1. Taxonomy (NCBI): domain Eukaryota; kingdom Viridiplantae; phylum Streptophyta; class Magnoliopsida; order Asterales; family Asteraceae; genus Mikania; species Mikania micrantha. The sequence goes on from CM018684.1 coordinate 61,807,809, forward strand.
ATTTTTAAATACTTTGTTTATTATCTTTAAGTTTATTACAAAAATATTTGAATTTGAAGTATTATATTTATATTGATGTGTGTATTTGTATGTATATATATAAAATGTTGAAAAATTCCAATCCGATTAATCCCTAGTCCCTCCCTCGCCGACCGACTAGCGACTAACAATTTCTCCAACCATGATAATAACAACATACCTAGCAAGATCTCACTTTTGAGTAGGGTCTTGTTGGGGGGGGGGGGGGTGATGAAGGCAAAACGGTAAACCTTACTCCTGCCTAAAATAGGATGAAACATAAATCTATGGGCAAATCACAAACATTTTACATATTGTAGAACTTGTCATAAAGTGCATGTTTGATCCGAGGGTCTCTCCGAAGCATCTTCTTTATTCTATTGGTAATAAACATAAATGTATGGGTAAATCACAAACATTATACATATTGTAGAACTTTTCATAAAGTGCATATTTGATTTGAGGGTTTCTGATACGAATGATGAAGGAGGGGAAAAGTCACAAAAACCTCCTATCTTGCATGTTTATTCTAGAAGGGGTAAAGTGGGAAATACACATTAGAAATTGTTACGTAGGGGAATATAAGAAAGGGGTGAGAGAGTTATTTTGGGCAGCTGAAAAGTTTGTTATTGAGTGGGCTCCTCTGATTTGCAGAGAGAGAAAGTGAGGTTGGTAATTGAGAGTATTTTCCTTTGTAATTTCTCGTTTCAATCAATATTATCATCATCCGATTACGTAATTGTGTGTGTGTTTGAGTATTAATCGTATCATTGGTCCGACCTGCCAAGCCTGCCGATTACGAAATTGACAATGGAAACCCGCAATCAGAACTCGCGATTGGACGTACATGAGCAACAGATTAAGCAGCTTCAAGGAGATGTGACGGAGATCAAGCAAGTTGGTAGCTGCACTGGATATTCCCTCGAATCTATTTGCAGGTATTCACATTAGGCTAGGAGATGGCCATGTGGTGTTTATTGAAAGACAATGTGAAAAGGTGGCTGTGCAAATGGGAACTTGTTCATTCTTGGTAAATGTGTTGGTCTTTGACACAGGGGACCTGGATTTGATTCTAGGAATGGATTGGTTACAATCTTTGGGTGAAGTGACACACGATTGGAAAAATGCTTGGATGAAGTTTGTCCATTTGGATGTCCCAGTAGTCCTCTATGGTACTAACACAAAGCAACCTTCGGCTACTGCCCTACAACAGTGGCTGCCAGGGGATGACGAGGTGCAAAATTCGCCAGCAGGGGAATTAGAGAAGGTTCAGTCAACACTTCCAGTTGTTATTCGAGAAGGGCTAAGTTCTGGTCAGGTAACTCAACTTCAGAATTTATTACAACATTTTGAAGCTCTTTTTTGTGCACCCACTGGTCTGCCGCCCAGCCGCAAATATGACCATCGTATACCCCTCTTGAATGAACAACCAGTAGCTGTGAGACCATACCGATATCCCCACATTCAAAAGAATGAGATAGAGAGACAAGTGCAAGAACTGTTAAACTTGGGAATGATCCGTACTAGTCATAGTGCCTATTCTAGTCCGGTTATCCTTGTAAGGAAGAAAGATAATTCGTGGAGGATGTGCGTGGATTATCGAGCTTTAAACAAGGTTACCATTCCGGATAAGTTCCCTATTCCAATCGTTGAAGAACTGTTGGATGAGCTGTACGGGGCTATTTATTTCTCTAAGTTGGACCTCAAATCAGGGTACAACCAAATCCGAATGCACCAGGATAGCATAGAGAAAACAGCCTTCCGAACTCATGAAGGGCATTATGAGTATCTCGTTATGCCGTTTGGGCTCATGAATGCCCCGGCAACTTTTCAGGCGATTATGAATGATATCTTTAAACATTTACTTAGATCCACAGTGGTTATATTTTTTGATGACATTTTAGTCTATAGCTCTTCTTGGGAGAAGCATTTAGCGGATCTCAGTGTGGTATTCCAAATCTTAGCCACCAACTCCTTTAGCCTTAACCCTAAAAAATGCTCCTTTGGACAAACCACTGTGGAATATTTAGGACACCTAATTAATGGCCAAGGGGTGTCCATGGATCCTACTAAGGTACAAGCAGTTGAGGATTGGCCAGTTCCAACTAATATTAAGGGTCTCCGCGGCTTCTTGGGCCTCACAGGTTATTATCGCAAATTCATTCAACACTATGGTAGCATCGCAAGGCCTCTCACGGATCTCACCAAAAAGAACTCTTTCTTGTGGTCCGATCAGGCACAGGAGGCTTTTCAGCAACTGAAACACGCCTTGATTACAGCACCAGTGCTCACATTGCCCAACTTTGAACAGCCTTTCGTTTTTGAATGCGATGCTTCTGGCAGGGGAATAGGGGCTATTTTAATGCAAAACCACAAACCCATTGCTTATTTCAGCAAGGGTCTGAGTGACCGCAACCTCTCTAAGTCGGCTTACGAGAGAGAAATGATGGCTTTAGTGCTTGCGGTTCAGCATTGGAGACAATATCTTCTGGGTACCAGATTTTTAGTGTATACGGATCAGAAAAGTCTCAAATTTTTGTTACAACAAAGGGTGACAACTCCTGATCAACAAAATTGGGTGGCCAACCAAATTGTTAGGGTATGACTTCGAAATTCAATATAAATCAGGTCGGATGAACAGGGCAGCCGACGCTCTATCAAGACAGGCAGAATATGGGCAAGTGAATACTTTATGTTCAGGTCCGGTTTGGGTACAAGGAGCTCAGTTGATTAAGGAGGCTCAAGACGATCCACCGATTCAAGAGGTGATGCAGGGGTGTCTCGCTGACCCTTTGAAACATCCGGGGTATACGGTAAAAAAGGGAGTACTTTTTTTCAAGGATCGCTTAGTAATTCCTTCATCATCGCAGCACATTCCAGCCCTATTGCAAGAATTCCACATGACAGCTACAGGGGGTCACTCTGGTTATTACAGAACTTATAGGAGGATAGCTGCTAATTTGTTTTGGCCAGGAATGACAGCTACAGTGAAGCAATTTGTCAAGGAATGTGAAGCGTGTCAGAGGTGTAAGACATCCACGCTCATGCCTAGTGGCCTGTTACAGCCGCTGGCCATTCCAGAAGCTGTATGGGAAGACCTGTCAATGGATTTCATTGGGGGCCTGCCTATGTCCAAGGGATTTAATGTGATTTTGGTGGTAGTCGATAGACTGTCAAAATACGCTCATTTTGTGGCTCTCAAACACCCATATACAGCAAAGGGAGTGGCTGATTTATTTGTCAAAGAAGTGATCCGACATCATGGCATTCCCAAGTCAATTGTAAGTGACCGAGACCCATTGTTTATCAGTAACTTTTGGCAAGAAATCTTTCGTTTACAGGGAACTAAATTGCACATGAGTTCAGCATACCATCCGGAGACCGATGGCCAAACTGAAGTCGTGAATCGCTGCTTAGAAGCTTATCTCAGATGTTTTGTGGTGGATCAACCGAAAACATGGGCACAATGGTTACCGTGGTCGGAATTCTGGTATAATTCCACCTTTCACTCGTCTACAGGAGTTACTCCTTTTGAAATGGTGTATGGGAGGCGTCCCCCAACTGTGTTCCAATATAGTCAAGGTGAAATTCGAGTAGAAGCGGTAGCCAGGGATCTGAGAGAGAGAGATATGATCCTAAAGACACTAAAACAACATTTGGCGAATGCACAATCGGCTATGAAAGTTAAGGCGGATAAACATCGAAGAGAGCTTAAGTTTATGGTGGGCGAATGGGTCTATGTGAAGTTACAGCCTTATAGACAAATGACAGTTGCTGCTCGAAAAAATCACAAGTTGTCCCCTTGATTTTTTGGACCATTTCAGATTATGGAAAAAGTGGGTCCCGTAGCTTACAAACTGCTGCTCCCAGTTTCTTCCAAAGTTCACCCGGTATTCCATGTGTCACTACTAAAAAAAAGCAATTCAAGGGCAAGCAGAACCGTCTTTTCCCCAAGAACTAGAGTTAGCAGCTGAAGATGTAATTAGTCCAGTCCAGGTATTGAACAACAGGCAAGTGCAGGTTGGTTCACGGATGGTAGAGCAGCTGTTAGTGCAGTGGCAGAACCAGACAATAGAAGAAGCAACATGGGAAGACAAGGATTGGTTGACTAACCAATTTCCTAATCTAAGTCTTGAGATCAAGACTTCAAAAGAAGGAGCGGGTAATGATACGAATGATGAAGGAGGGGAAAAGTCACAAAAACCTCCTATCTTGCATGTTTATTCTAGAAGGGGTAAGTGGGAAATACACATTAGAAATTGTTACGTAGGGGAATATAAGAAAGGGGTGAGAGAGTTATTTTGGGCAGCTGAAAAGTTTGTTATTGAGTGGGCTCCTCTGATTTGCAGAGAGAGAAAGTGAGGTTGGTAATTGAGAGTATTTTTCTTTGTAATTTCTCGTTTCAATCAATATTATCATCATCCGATTACGTAATTGTGTGTGTGTTTGAGTATTAATCGTATCAGTTTCTCTAGTAGCATCCACTTTATTCCATTGGGATATGGGTAAGGTTTGCTTTCGTCTCACCCCTCTCTCCAAACCCTATTGACTAGTGAGACTTTACTGGGTATGTATGTTTGTTTAGAACCTGTCCTAAATATGATCTTTTTCAGTTTTAAAACATAAAAGTACCTTGTTTGACATTTAAATTAAAATGTAGCTTCGTTGACTTTCTCATTGACTTGCAGGTTCATGCCTTTTCTTATCTTATCAGGCCATCTATGCCCACCTGGAATAGAAGGGACTTTATTTGCACTGTTCATGTCAATAAACAACCTGGGGGCCACAATTAGTGGTTTTCTTGGTGCGGGTTTAGCTTCGGTTTTGAACATCTCTTCAGGTTCGTTTGATAATCTTAGTTTTGGGATATTGATTCAAGTCATCTGCACATTTTTGCCTGTCGGTTTCCTGTTTTTGATACCAAAGGAAGCTACAGGGATATCAGCATAATTGATACAAATATCATGCTCATATTTTGATAGATTTACAACAGTTCGGGTAAAGTTCAGATAGATGTATAAATCAATGAAGTGTTGATTCTTGGATTTTGTTGATTTTGAACAGCTAAGGTTTAGATACAATAGTGAAATGTTGACTAAAAAAGATAGATTTTATTGTTTTTGATACAATAGCTAAAAAAAGATGTCTAAACCGTTGAAATGTTGACTAAATCTTGTTTGGTTCAGGTTAAGGCTTGAGCTCAGCTTTAGCTTGGCTTGAAAAATGTGAATATTTATTTATTATATTTTGAGCAAACATTATATCAAAATGAAAAACTGTGAGTTACTGGCTGAAGATACATATTCATAACAACAGTTATGTACTTTGACTTGTGTAATACCTTTAATTCTAAAGTGGTTGCTTTGATTTCTTCATGTGCATAATTATAATAACCTTAGGTTATAGTCGTGTGTGCTTAATTGTTATATGTCACATCAATTGAGAGTTTTCACCCACCTAATTATGCATAAAGGTTAGAATTGTTGTTTATATAAATATTAAGTTAAAAATCTATGTATTATATGTGTTAAATAAAGAAATAATTAGATAGTTATTAATGAAAATTTAAGAGTTATAAAATAATATTTAAAGTTTTTAAGTAAACAACAAAGAATTAACGTTAAAGATAAAGTAAAACAAAAAACAATCTTGGAAAACTATAATTGCAACAAATGCCAAAATATAATAAGTTGTATATTAAAAATGCAAATTATATACTGCTTAAGAATTCAATGCCTTTTTTTAAAATTATCAAACTAGTTAAGTTGATCGGGCTAATTGAGTTTTAACCATTAATCAATCAATTTACTAAAATTACCGACCGGTTAAAATTTAGCACATGTTACAATATATTGCTAAGTTAGTGATATTATCCCATAAAATATCTGGCGTGATACATCGATGAGTTATTGATGTTATCACATAAATTGCTGTTGATGTGTAAAATAACACTGAATTAGCGATGTAATCCCATAAAATAATTGCTAACATGAAAAATAATTATATATTTTATATGATATTGTTGAGTCAAATATACTTCCTTTTGTTAGCTAAAATGATATGTTGGTATCATGACTCTTTCACAAGTTAGAAAACATTGTGTAATAAATACAGGAGTTGGATAGTGGTGCACAAAGTGGCTTTTTTAGCCAATTTGGTTCGGGTTAGGAACCGGTCCGGATTGGTCAATGATGGTCAAACCAGTTTGGGGTGAAATCGGTTCCGTTTGGAAACCGATTTGAGAGAGGAGGATGCCAAACCTATAGGAACTGGTTTGGAGGGGTTTGAAACCGGTTCGGGTCGGTTTAGGAATTGGTTTTAATGGTAAAATCTCGAACATGTGCCAAACTGGGTGTTCGGACCGGTTTGAGAACCGGTTTGGCTGGAACCGGTTTGAGATCAACTAAATACCGGTTTGTAGATCCGAGCCATTTTTTTGTTAAACTAAAGTTGGTGGGCCCAAGAAGAAAAAAATTATCATCCATGGTTTGAAACTGAAACTTCATACTTTTGTAACGATAAGAAGTCTAGATCGAGTAAAGATTTCCTTTCAGGTTTACAATGATGGTCAAAGAGGGCATATGGCCTATCGTCTATCATTATCATTTAAACCAAAAGAAAAAAAGAAAACTTTATAATAGTTCAGGATAAGAAAACAAATGCATATCTTAGTCTTTTTAATAAAAAGTACGTTATACATGTAGAAATTGGAATGATATATGATAAAAGTAAAGCTCCCGACTTTGCAAATTAAATGTATATATAATGAGCAACACATATACTAATTTAATCATACTCTTAAAAATCTTTATACTAATAAATAAAAATAAATATGAACATATGTCATTTTTCTAATGTATCCTTACACAAATATTTCTAGCTCTCTCTCATATTTAATATTTAATATTTTTTATTAAATATTAATATTAAGCATGAATTATATTATTTATACTTTTTTAGTTAAAAAAAATTCTCCATAGAATAAAAAATATTAATATGAAAAAACACATTATTAGTAACCAGATTATTATAATATGAAATTTGTATAATAATTTTTTTAAAGATTTTTTTTTTGAAAATTATGAAATTTATTAAAACTGATTTTTTTTAAAAAATAAAAAGTTTTATGGAAAACTATTAAATAAAGAAAATAAAAAATTTAAATTTAAAAATTTAAGTAATGAGATATTTGTTAAAATAAATTTTTTAAAACAGTTTTTTAACAAAATATTTAAGAGACTTTAGAAACAGAAAGTTTTCAAAAATACTATTATTGCATGATTACTTAAACTATTATTATACACATAATTTCATAGTAATTTACATGTCCTTATTATTACTACTTATTTTGATATATTTTTATTTAATCGTGTAATAAACACATACTATCCTGTATTTTTGTAAATAATGTTATTTTTTTTTTCAAAAAAAAACTTTTAAAAGAATAAAGTATATAAAGATTATATTATTGTTTTATTACTCTACATAAATTTAATCATAATAAATATCAAAAAATTGTTTATAATTTTAAATTTTTATTACTAATTATTAAATTATTATTTTTATTAAACACATGAAACACCTAAATCTTAGAAAATAAAAATAAAAGTTTTATTAATGAAAATAGAAACAACGGATCACTTTATCCAGTAGGATAACTGGGCGGGGACCGGCCTGCGTATATTAGGGCTTATTCGCGCAATAAACCTCTGAAAATTTCATTACATTTTCTTCTTTTGAAAATCACATTTATGTGTTAGCTGCCTTCGTGTCGCTAGGGTTTCGCCTGTGCAAATCAGGTTAAACCTCTGGATCTCAACTGGTAAGCTCTATAATTATCGTAAAATTTTCAATCGGATTGTTCATGTCAATTTCCTTTTCTAAAGAACAGATTTGTATCGTGTTTGTAATGCCTTTCTGATTGATTTCTTAATTTTGCTCTTTTTTCTCTTCCAATTGGATCACAGGTACATGGAGGAGCAACAACAAAGTAAGTTCTCGTTTTTTTTTTGTTGTGATTGTTATGATATTTGTTACGGTGTTTGGTAATTTGCAAAAGTTATGTGGAGTTGCTCATGGAAATGGTCGATCATTGGCATTGTTTGTTGAACTGGTAGATTTGGGATTTTATGGGCATTTATTTACAATCGTACATGGTTAATATTGTTCGTGTGTTGAAATGAAAATTTTCATTGAACTTGTTGTTTGTAGGGAGTTTTTGTCACTGTAGGATCTAAGTTGTTCATGGTACTGGATCAATGATTCGTTCTTGACTTATTGGAACATTATGGTTATGTTTAACTATGCCATTAGTTCTTTCATTTTAAAGAATTTAGAGACTCAAATTATGCAAAAAATGAGGTTTAAGAGATTTACTATTGTGATTATATTTTTGGATGGAGTCGAATATAAGTTCTGATAGATGCTTTCAGTATCTAGTGGACTTGGACATTGTCAATGCCAGATAATGGAAATGGAGTTAGTTCATGCTTCCATTGTAACAAAAGATTCCTTCTTTTTGTGGCTTATATACTTGGACATTGTCATGCCAGATAATGGAAATGGAGTTACTTCATGCTTCCATTGCAACAAAAGATTCCTTTTTTATGTGGCTTATATTGAATGGACCAATTGAATCAATACTTTGGAATTTTATTGGCACCTTTTGTGAAGTAACAGTATATCCTTTCTATGACAATCTATTATGCACATTTATACGTTGATGAGTAAATATAGATTTTCTAACTAATGTATATTTGTACATTGATTCAAAACTGGAAAGAAAAACTATAATTAAAAGACATAATATGTAGAAGAGAGATACGTATGGGTCCAAAAGTAGTAAGTTGGTGGACTTCTCACTTCTGTAAACATGATGATTGTGTAATTTTTAAAAAAGGTGTTAAAGAGTTGTATGCTAGTATTTTTATCCTAAAACATTGTATACATTCAGAAGGATTATACTATGGCTACTGTATGAACCTCTAAGAATGGTTGGTAGAAGTGACATTTTTTTCCGTTAATGAGAGGCAAATTATTTTAAGTACTTTATCTTTAATACTGCATTTGTTTTTAACGTACTGTCTTTTCTTTACACAAGTGCTATATTAGATATTGTTCTTTTGGTTTGTGCTAACATATTATCATGTTAGAACTTAGAAGTATATATAATATTTGTATTTGTAAACATTCATTTTATGAGAATAAGTAGGTGAATTTCTGTAAACTTAGTGATTCTGTATATGTCTGATAGATGTTTGTACATTCATGATTTAAAGTTAGTAAATAATGTTTCATGTCACAAAAAAATTATATTGAGTTAAGTTAAAGAACGTATTTGTGCTGACTAGGGAATCAAAGAGTGTCATTATGCATTCTTCTCCATTAAAATTCTTAATTTTTTCTTTAAAAAGTTATGTAGACTGTGTCATGACAGATGATGTTTACACTTTTTAGTTTGAGCCTGGAGAGGGTAGGTGATTGGGGACTCTTGGGGGCTTGGTATTCAGTGTTGTGTAGTCTTGATGTTTTGTAAAAAATTTTTTTGCTTGCATTTGTGTTGAAGTATCTTGTAAACGCTCAAGTATTTCTATTTTCTAGTGTATTGCAGAAAACATAGAATGGATGCATAATTTTGTTTCTTAGCAATATTTCTCACATGTGTGCCATCGTTTTGTAATGAAGCCATGTTTCATTTGCTAAGTTTTAAATGTCTTGAATCCTTTGGAGGACAGGAAAAGCTGAAATTTAAGGAAAATAAGGCGAGTATTGGAGTTTATTGTGTAAATGAAGTGAAGTTTCTCACAAAAGTCAAACGCTAAGACAATCAATAGGTTAATGACTTCGTTATGTCATTTGAAGATGGAACTTTGAATGTGCTTTGATGATTAATATAGATTGGACTTGTATTAATGGCAGAAAAGTGATTTGACATTTAACATTTTCTGCCAAGTTTCAGTTGCTTTAGGGACAAACAAAACTATCTCATTAGCTCTTTCTTGGTCTACAGTTCAATAATAGCAACACTAATAGGATGGACTATAGATGAGGCTCATGAGAGATGATAAAAGATCAAGATGTCCATTTTAAATAAAGATCCAATGGGTGTGGGGTAGTTAGATGATTATTACTGTTGTTAGTAATGGGAACTGAGTTGGCATAATTGCAGAAATTACCATTAAAGATAAATTTAAGTGAGTACTTTTATAGCAGAAGTCTAGAATTTAACAAAGACTAGAATTAAAGGATGAAGCTTTGAAGCAAGGAAGATGTAGAAGGTCCATGATATTAATCATTATAAGACGCCAGCTGTTACCTTATAGTTTCGATCAATATATAGCTACCGTTGTCCTTTGGCTTTTAGGATATTTGGTCCTGCAAAGCTTGATTAAATGGCATCACTTTTATCAATTTCTCGTTTCCATTTTGGGCTTTTGCAATCTTCACAGGTCTTGTATTACGTAGTTAGTGTTGTAGAAATCGCTAGACGATAGTTGGACGGTGGAGTATTGACTAAGGATTAATTGGAATTAATCAGGGTTAATTAGATTTCAATTTTACGTGTAATTTTTCAAAATTACACACACACACATATGTGTATATATATAGACACACTTACAAACACAAAATTTTATGTCGAATTTTTCAAAATGAGTAAAGTTTTTCAAATAATTCAAAGATTTTGCCTAATTTTGATCGAGGAGACCCCAAAAGTCGTTAAAACCCAACATAATTAGCCTTTGACCAAACAACCTGATTTTTTTTCTGTCCAACTACTGGTTAATATCATTGATTTTGTGAAATTGCGTCGATGGCCGGCTGACTGCTTAGTAGTCTAATCTGCCTTACAAGGTGGGATCAGTTATTAACTCTTTGGTTTTAATCAAAGAAACATCAAATGCTGCAGGTGTATCAAGTTGTTATGTATTCAAAAGTCGATTGCAAGAGTATGCTCAAAAAGCTGGACTCACCACACCTATTTATCATACCATCAAGGAAGGCCCTTCTCACCAGCCGGTATTCAGGTCAACTGTGGTCATAAATGAGGAAAGTTATCATTCTCTGACTGGTTTTTTGAATCGCAAGGCGGCTGAACAGTCTGCTGCTGAAGTTGCTCTCATTGAAATTGCCAAAACTGGGGCTACAGATAAAAGTGTTTCTCATCCAGTGGTAAATGTTTATTAGTTTTGCCTTATTCGCGTGAATTCTCTTGTTGACCGTAAATAGAAGGGAAAAACATGATTGGCTTAAAGTATTCAGGGAGATCGAGATAGGGTCGTTGTGTTATGAAGTAACATAGATTAAACCGATCATGATATAAATATTTTACAATTATGTTTTGTTGTTGAACTATCATCTTGTTAATTTTTGTAGCATGAAACCGGATTATGCAAAAATCTACTTCAAGAATATGCCCAAAAGATGAACTATGCGATCCCGTCATACGTCTGCACAAAAGACGAGACAAAGGGCCGAGAGTCCCCGTTTTCATGTACTGTTGACATAGGAGGGATTAAATATATCGGTACATCAGCAAAGACAAAGAAAGAAGCAGAACTTAAAGCTGCAAAAACCGCTCTTTTGGCTATAGAAATGAGCACACCCGAGCCAAATGGAACACCCGACTCACCTGACCCAGGATCCGTATACACAGTGGTCCCCGCCAAACGGAAGGTACCTGAGCGGGCCATTGGGGAGACCGAGGAAAAAGTCAAAACAAATAAGAGGAAAAAGTTTAGGGTTAAGAGACGAAAGAAGAAAGTTGAAGCAACACGAGGCGAAGTTGTTGAGGTGAAATCGAATGGCGACGAAAACGGGGATAGCGTTTTGGTTCCGATTGAGGACCAGAGTTCGGTTTTAGAGTAGAAAATTATTCATCCCATGAGTAGAGTTTAGATGTGATTTATACTTGGGAGCATAATTCATTGGTATAACATTAACATGTTGGCAATTTTATAATTTGGGGTTGTAACTATTTCTAAACATATATGAATGTATTGGTTATCTGCAACTTTTTCTTTTTAAGAAGTATTCTCAAATTGATCTTTCATGTTTTTGCTGGGTCAGATCATGTGCAAAGTGCAAAATTATTAGTTAGTTTAAGGTTTGTTAGATAACATGTCATTGTTTGTTGGTTAAAAATTTCATCATTTGTTAAAAAAATGTGGACTCCCATTTTTTTTTTGAACAGCAACCGAGTGCAAGGTCATGTCATATGTATTACGCCAGTAAGCTTTGGAAGACCCTTTCATAAAGGGAGCTATAACCCGTTTTACCGGGCGTTACCCTCGGAAGAGTTGCACCTAATGCGTAGAAACCAACATATTTGTTGTAAAAACTACGCCCGATGTTCAGAACTTGAGATTAAACTCAAGATTTTCTCTCACCTGGTATCTATCAAAGTGCCTCACATGGGAGTCGAACCCATGACCTTCACATTGAAAGTTGGGTCTTCTACTACTATAACAACTTATCTGGATTGTGGACTCCAGTTAACATAAAATATCGTTTACATAACTACTCTAGGGCAAATAATTTGGGAGGTCAAAACATAAGAAACGATAACGTATGATATCCCTTTGTTAAAAACCCATAAGATGTATGCCTAGACGCAGCTCAGCCTCGCTTTAAAAGTTATATTTTAGACACTCAAGCGCCAAGTTTTGGCTAAATTCTAGCTAGCATCGTTTGAACATGTATGAATTATTTACACTTGTTCTAAACAAATATTGAATCACCAAAAACATCCAATACTATCTCAAAATAACTCTAAAACATGTAGAAAAGAGAACATAGAGATTTCAAGTTTTACTTCCATTTGGAATGATTTTTCTTGAAGATCACCGACCTGGTTGCTTTCGGTTGTGCTTTACCTGTTTCTTTTGGTTATTCAGGCATTGAAGGGGACCTGAAGATTTACCATATAAGTATGTTCTCACGGTTATCAAAATAAACAAAAATCCCTAAAATTGATTTTTATGTACATTGCTTAAAAAAACAATTACTTTTTAGTACCTTGTGCTTAAATTCAACAACCACCTTTTACGCCTTATACAACTATAAATATCCTTAAGTAGAAAAGTTTCATCATGCTAGTGATTTTCTAGTTATGTGAGTAATTTACAGCTGACTTCATTTGCGCCGCATATATATATAATGTATGTATGTGTTGACACTCGAGTGACAAAAGTAGAATTGCATTTAATTATAACGTTATTTTACTTAATTTTTGTAAAATAACGTTAAAAGCGTTGAGGTGGTTGGTTAATCAGACATCATGAGATAGAAGCTTATTAAAAACAACATCTCTATTCCTACCAGATAGAGATAAGATTTACTATATCTTATCCATTTCAGATCCTAACTTAGTTTGCTAATTGTGTTAGTTTACATAACAGAGACCATGTAATTTGACTTTAAAAATAATTCAATTTATTGAAATCTAAATTGTTTTTAAAGGTTTTAGTTAGGCACCTCTTTTTATAGGTTTTTGTTAGACATCTAGAGCAAGAAAGAAATGAATGTTTACCCAAACAATATGATTTTTTTTCAATCATTAGATTGAAATTAACGTAGGAGCAAACTTTATTTCTTCTCTGTTTTCTTAATTACTTTATAAATAACACCAGATTTATAATATACATGAGAAGTATAGGTTGAAAAGAAAAACATGTGAAAACATGGTGTAACCTTAAAACTTTTTATTTTTAATTTTTTTTTGTGTATACAATATATGTTATAAAAAACAAACAAACTTACTTACCCGGTATATTCCTACTTTTCAGTAGGGTATGGAGGGAATGATGGACACAAACCTTACTTCTATCCCAGTTGAGATATAGAGGCTTCTCCGAATGAGTCCCCGGTTCAAATTTATCGTTTGAGGTTGATTATCCAACACTGTTAACGCTATTTTCACAAAATAAGTAAAATGACGTTATTTTAAAACCATTAAATCTATAATTTAATGATTGAGATTAAGTTGTATAGAAAAAGTCAGTGAAAATATATTTTAGACAAACACTTTGGTTGACTTCTTCATGTTTCCCTTATTTTTTTTAACCGAACATAATTTTTATATATGGTATTATTTAAATATAACAACAAATTGTTTAATGTATAACAAACAATGACAAAATAATACAAAAATGAGCTAAAAATAAATCACAATAATAAAAACACATTACACAATGACGAAAACTTATTACACAATAACCTGAAGCATTAAACTCAATGACCAAAATATAATTTTTAAAAATTTACATAAATGTTACATGTCAATCTCACAATCATTCTCATCCTTTTTACAAATAAAACCCTTCAACTAAAACATTATATCTATATAAACTATATTATAATACATATTGAAATAATAAAATTTTCATCTAACAAAATCTCTTAAAAAATGAGTTTTACAACTCTTATGACATAAAGTACAATTTACAACGCTTTGAAACCATAAACTTAAGTTTTTTATTAACTTATTACTTTGTCCTATATTTATACATTAAAAAAATAAAGTGTCATGAAATAACTATAAAAGAAATATTCTTAAATCAAATGAATCAGTTCTTGTCCCTTTGTAACATCTAAAGCGTAAAAGTCATTGATTTCAATAATATAAGTTAATAATTAAATATTTATATCTATATCTATATCTATACTCTATAATAAAATAATAAATATTTTGTCACTTCTCATCTTCTTACATCACTATTGTTACTTGTCAATTTATTATCATTCAACTTAATTTTCTCTTCTATTAAATAACCATATTCTGTCTCTTATTAAATAATTTTTTTCTCTTATTAAATAATTATAATATTAATAACTAATATATTATTTATCCTTTTACTATAAAAACACTTATTTTTTTTATAAAATGTAAAATTTTCTAAAATCAAAATTTTTTAAAGTAAAAATACTTTATTTTCAAAATAAAAAAACAAAATTTATGTAAAAAATAAGTTATTTTTAAAAAATTTAAAAATAAAATATGCTATAAAATGAGTTTTATATACAATGAAATTTTTATAAACAAATGATGTTTTTTAATCTATTTAAAAATGAAAGTAATAAATATGATAAAGAAAATTACACTTTTGATTTGTTATGCTTAACGTTATTTTTAAATTGTGTCGTTTAACTTTAATAATTACAAAAATTAAATTTTATATTATTGATTTATAAAAGTTATTGTTTAATATAATACTAACATAAGTTTTTGTTTTTAACGTTAGTCATTGTAAATATATCAATTGTTACACATTAAAGGATCATATATTATTTGTATTATGACTAAAGTTTTAAATTATTTTTTATCACTTAAAATATTTATTAATATGTAAATTATTTTTTTATATAAAAATATTGTTTTATAATTGTTAAATTTTCATTGCTAACTATTTAATATTTTTTATTAAACTCGTGATATACACATGCTTATAACCTAGTGTTTTAATATATTCAAACAAACAAGCATACCCAATTTTATCCTACACTTTTAAGTAGGGTATGAAAAGAAAAAAGATGAAAACAAACCTTACATATACTTCAGAAGGATAGAGAGACTATTACAGAAAGAGACTCTTGGCCCAAGTGTTTTAATATATAATATAACATATTTATTTTGCTTTTGCACATTTCAAAGAAGATTCTATTTATTATTGAAACCATTTTCATCTAGAAACGGAGAAACACCATAAAAACATCATCTAGAAACATGACCCCGTAAAACATCTCCTCATTTCTCAAGCCATCTTTATTGAATAAATAAACCCCTAAAACCTTCTTATTGACCACTCATGACCTAAAATCACGCAAATCCAATTTCATCCCCAAATTCTCACCGGCGAACATGACGACGTCAATGATGGTCTCCGATCTGCTAATGCAAGCCGCTTTCCTCTCCACCATGATCTTCATGTTCTTATGGATGCTCGACATCCCCCAAAAACTCTTCAACAAATTCCGCTACCGCGACAAATGGATCTATGCCGCCAAGCGCCACTTCGTCACCGGCGCTGAGCTCTTAGCCAAATCCCGATCCACCGGCGACCGGAAATTAGCCCAATCCGCCGTCGAACACGCCGATAAATCGATCGCCATCAATCCAAAAGACGCCGCGCCGCATATTCTCAAAGCGTTAGCCCTTGATTTACTGGGATTCACGACGTCGGCGTTGGAGGCGTTGGATACGGCGTTGTCGCCGTTGGCGGCGAAGTCATTAACCGACGACGAGAAGAGTGATGCGTTGTTTAAACGGGCGGAGATTAGGGTGAAGGCGGGGAAGGGCGGTGGCGGAGTTGATGCGGCGGTGGCGGATCTGGTGGAGTCGGTGCGGCTGAAAGGGGATAACGCGGCGGCGATGCGGTTGTTGGGGGAGTGTTATGAGAAGAAAGGGATGAAGGAGGAGGCTTTGAAGGCGTATATGGGTTCGGTGAAGATCGAGCCACAGTCGACCGTGGCTCAAGCCGCGTTGGTGCGTTTGGGTTCGAGTTAAACGTAATTGATCCCAAGTTTTAACCGCATATTTATTTAGTTAATTTAAATTCGGTTTTGTTGTGAAATTTAAATAAATAATTGTGACAGTATGTTTTAGCTCGGATGTTATAATGTTTAAGATTGAAACTTTAGGATAATAAAAGAAAAGGTTATTTTAGTTTACTGGACCCGACCCGGCCCGAAGTGGCGGTTTTGTTAAACTTAGAATGAAGAAGTTTGAGTTAAACCAGAGTGTTATAAAATGTGTAAACTGTTAGATACTTAGATTGCTTCGGGTTTGATGGATTCCAATTATAATAGTAAATTATGGTTAGGGCTATTGTTGTTTAATTGTTTTAAATATTTCGACTTAAAATAAAATTTTATATCAATTCAGCCTTGTGGTTTGATGGGCCCTAACTAGCGTATTTGGCTCTAATTATAGTTTGATTTTGGGTGAAAACCGTTATAATGGTTAGGTTAAAACACTTAAACCACATGAACGAAAACCATAATTTACTCTACTTAAAATCTAGCGACAGTTGGTTGTTTTAAGAACACTCAGTTTTGTTCATGGTATTAATATTGCCATTTGCATATGTAACCATCCAAGGATCCTAAACCATATATTCTATGTTGTAGCCATGAAAGATTTTGAGTTTAAATGTAGGTGTGAGTTTAGAGGTGGTTTAGAAATAAAATAATAAAAATAAGATATTTATATCGTTTAAAAGGAAAGTATACTCTAAGTTATAGAATAAGATATTAATCGGACAAATTAACAAATTGAAAAGAGTGTTGAGACATTTGCTTGATCGCGAAATGCATATTAAAACAAATTGAACATATATTGATTAGATTATGAAGAAGAAAATGCAACTTTCAAGGAAGGATTATGAAGAAGAAAATGCAACTTTCAAGGAAGTAGTATAGTGGTTTAAATTATAAAAGTACCAGCTTATTGATCTTTGTATTACACAGATATGTATAAAAATAAGTATTACAAATCAATCAATAATAAAAATAAATACACAAATAACAGATAATTTTTAAAATTTAAAAATAAATAAAATTATATTTTATAAATATTTGTATACTTCTTTAAACAATACAAATGAGATTTAAAATTTTGAATTTAAAATTATTGGTTGAAAATGAAAAGTTTAAAATGATTATATCATCATTAATATTTAAAGAAAATAAACAACAACCTTACCCAGTATATTCCCACTTTTTAGTAGGGTCTGGGGGGGAAGGATAGATACAAACCTTACCCCTATCCCAATTGGGATAGAGAGGCTGCTCCGAAAGAGTCCCCGGCTCAAAGTTATCGTTTGAAGTTGATCATTCCAATGATTTTAACGTTATTTTCACAAATAACTAAAATAACGTTAAAATTAGTGCACTTTTACTTTTGCCCCTTAAGGGCCCACAACATATATACATTATATGCGTGCACCCCAAATAGGGCGAAATATTTAAAGAAAATGAATATTATTTTTCTTTTGAATTTGAAAGTTTGAATTAATTGTATTAAATGGAATTAATTCATGAGTTTCTTAAATATGTCATGTGGATAGTCTAGAATCCCTTTGACTTGACCACGCTTTTATAGTTTTTCATGGCATTTTTAAAAACATGTTCATCCCCTTCGCCGCTTTTGCGGTTCATTGAAGCCTGTTAGTAAAAACCATTCCATTTCTTCATGGCGGAGTTCAAATCGTTCCATTTGGAATAGATTTGATCAACAGTCCTCGAGTTATCCTTCATGAGTTGGTGAAAATGGCCGGTTACCTACATATAAACAATAAGCATCAACCGTGATTTTTTTGTTAACTTAAACAATGTTAAAAAATACCTTTCTATAAAAACAATCCATTTTTTGCGCATTACCAACATCGGGATTTTCAGAAATAGTTAGCTAAGATCTAGTCAACGCAACCTCTTCTTCATCGGTCCAACGCTTGGCCGGTGCTTTCTTTCCTATTGCTTTCTTTCCAGTTGGCCTAATCGGTTCTTGTTCTTGTTCTTCTTCCGACTCGACTTGAACACTTTTATTATGTTCGCTTGAATCTGAGTCATCTTGATTATGGTCACGATAGTCTAAACATAAAAATAAACGTTAAATATAAACATATAAAAATAAAATATAAAAATATAAATATAAAAATAAACATATAAAAATTACCATGAAATGGTGATTGTTGTTGAAAAGCTTGTTGATCGAATTGTTGATAACTTTGTTGATCTTGTTGATATGATTGCTCCCACCGATTAAATTGTTGTTGAGTGCCCGGTGAATATTGCTAATATTGAGCTGCGTTCATTGGATCGTAGTAGAAGTTTGGTTGATTCGGAGATGACATTTGTGGACGATACCCGGGTGTGTTGAACGGGTTCATTTGAGCCGTTTGTATATTTTTTGGTCATGGTTTTCTAAATTTTTGTTTGATCACCCACCACGTGATGAATCTCCTTCCATTTTACTTGAAAATTTTATAAATTTAGTGTATAGAATATAGAAGATGAGAGAAAAATGTGAGATTTTTAGTTCTTTAAAGTTGTTTAAATAGGAATAAAAATGATTTTTTTTTTTTGAAAACCAACGGCATGAAGCATCAACGGTCGAATTTATAACGGCTCTTTTTCCCCTCCCCGTGCTCGGCGTGATTCGGTGAACACTCCTCACTTTATCCCGAGCCGAAACCGGGGGCACGGTGTTCCCGGCCGGCCCCGATTCGGTGGTTCCTTCCCCGCCTGCTTCTGGAAGTCGACTTCGTGCCCTCTGCTTGTGGCATTTGTCAAAATGGCATAGGTATTTGAGTGATACGTGACATGTTAATGATATCGACAACCTAGTTAAATGACACATGTCATTTGTGTTACTCTTTTATTAGGAGTAGTAGATATAGATATAGATATAGATATAGATGATAGATGATATTCAAAACCAGAATTAGTTAATGGAGTACATAATTTCTTTGTTATAAGGTAAAAATTTCTCCTCAAATCGTTCTTCCATTTTTCATTGCACACAACATTCTCTAATTCTCCAAGTATACATATAACACTCAACTCTATAATTAAACAATAAAAAATTGAATACATTAAACTAGTTTCTACATTTAAGTAAATTACTAATTTTTTGAACACCTTAAATTACATATCATCAACTGTAAATATTTCAATAAATTTTTCTTGTACACAAAACAAATTTATGTATTAACAATCATAAGCCACAAAACATTTGATAAATAGATTACAAATGCGGATAAAATAGCAAAATATTATCATGACGTAGTTTAATTTATTTGTTTGTTTGATACAATGAATTTAATATCTATGACAGTAATATTCTTTTATTCCATAAAGATTACAGCTCAGCCCCGCCCGGGCTGAGGGTGCTACACTTCACTATTAAGTAGTGATTGAACCAGAAGTTCTTAAATGGAGGGTCATATGAGGCTCTCTTGTTTGCCAACAATAACTAAAGAGTCCTAATTATGTTTTTCTTAAAAAATGAAATTCTATGTATAAAACTTTTGTAAATTTTGATGACTAGAGGGTTAATGAACCCTCTTGACTAGAATTTTACCAAGCAAGAACAATCATATTCGGATTCATATTTGTATTATCAAAAACTTAGAAACCTTTATGGAGTTGCAGACTTTATGAACCTAAAGCCATTTCAGCTTTGACATATTATGTTGGTAATTTTAGTATTATCAACTATTTTAGTGTTATTTGATTAACTTGGTGATCGAGATAATAATATTAATGATTAATCGAGTTAGGTGACGTGAGAGTGCGAGCTCGTTTGACATTAATATTATACATGTTTATTATATTAATTTAATGGGGCTTCTATATTTAATTAATGGGTTTGTAATTCATTAAATAATTGAGAATATGGGTCTCTTGTATGGAAACCGTCTTTCGGTCTCAAATTTTCCCAAATATATGAGAAGCAATTTTCTTATTTATAGGGATATACTCTCGATTACAATTAAACAACAGAAAAGAAAAAGGGAGTACAGTTCTTCTTGCACAAACAACAATTCAACTTCAATCTTTAACATCTCTAAGTCTAATACGTCCAAGCATTTGATTCGTACCATCAAATAGTTTGATCTGACAGTGATTCACGATTCTTCGAGATTATCCAAGTTGCAATTTCTTCAAGGTTTACAATTGTGATTTTCTGAAGTTCAATCAATCTCAAGAACAATTCCGGTTAGTAAATTTATTTTCGTTTCATAATCAATATAGTGATTATATGTTCAACATATTCTAGTTAATCCTTTCTAGGATTTATTGATTTATAACTACATTTTTATAAAAGCTAAACCAAGAAGCATGAAATTTTGGATCTCATGAACCTCCCATTTGTGCCGGAGACTTGAGTAATTTCTTTAATGAGTTCACAATGCTCTTAAAAGCTGGTCGTTGAGTCGGGTCACTGGTTCAAAAGAAAAAAAACTTGTTTAGGATACTACATGAGCTAAACATGGGGTCACAAGCTCAAAGGGGTACGGGTTCTTACTCGGCCCAACAGGATTCCATTAGTGAAGTTAGAGCCGAAGGCGTGTTGATAGGTATAGTTAGTTTCCTGTTTTGGAAAGCCACTGCTCCAACAACCTGACATTCAAGTGTTCACAAAATCAATAAACAGGAACTTGTGTATACATTGGTGTACAAAGACCTTGTGTCAGATTGGTTTCAAGATATGGCAATGAACGGGTCAATTCGGGTTATGTTGTATCTCTAAAGGGTCAACTGAGCTGATCAGAAACTGATCAAACAGGTCTAAGGTCATTAAAAGTGTGTGATTAATGCGTACAATTAGGATTTATTGTATTCTAACAATCAGAATGTTGTTAAAAAAATGTGATCACATATGTTATACCAACTATTTATAAGATCAAAGTTTTAAACAAGGTCTTGCAGGTCAACCCAATGAAGAATGAACCATTCTAAGCCAGTGACTATTCCACTTATTTTACCACCACCATTTTTTTTTTTTGTTAAAAAGATAATGTGGGTCAACACAATGAAGAATGACCAACTATTCCACTTATTTTACCACCACCATTTTTTTTGGTTAAAAAGATATCGTGGGTCAACACAATGAAGAATGACCCATTTAAAGCCATCACCTGTCACACCCATGTTGCCACCTCTAGTTTTCTATAAAAGGTGCTGTGGGTCAACCCAGACCCAATGAAGAATAACCCGCTTTAACCCATTTCGCCACCTCTATCTTTTTCCATCTTTCAATATAACAATTGTACCCAGTATATTCCACCTTATAGCACAACAGTTAGTAGGCTTTAGGGAGGATAAGATATAGGCAAACCTTACCTATATCACTAGGAAAGAGAGAATGCTCTTCCAGGGAGACCCTGGCTCCAAAACAAACAACATATACTAATAGAAACCCTATTTTCAAACATTAACACAAGGACAAACCTGAGCAGGGCTGAGCCCGTTCCACGGTTGTTGCATGGTTACGAGCTCCCATAAGATCACACCAAAACTGTAGACATCAGATTTTTCGTTTGAGGGCTCGCCTCGAAGAAATTCAGGGGCCATCCATTCAGGCTGAGATTGAAAACAACAGAATATGTTCTCATTATAAACTGAGTCACTCCAAACAGTTTCTCATTCAGGATACTGGTTAATACAGCAGTAAATCATTTTTTTAATCAAACAGGTATTTGGAAAAGTTTACCGTTCCAGCAACAGATTTTGATGATATGAAAGTATTTGCTTTGAATCTTGATAACCCAAAATCACAAACCTACATTTCAAGAAAATGAGAGCAAGTGTAAATGGTGATATGAGGTATGGTTAGACAGTTTTAGCATATCTGTGTATGTACCTTAACTGTCCAATTTTTGTCAACTAACAAATTTGGAGACTTGAGATCCCAGTGAACGATCGGAGGGCTAAGACAGTGAAGATAATTGATTCCCTTTGCCTGCAACAAAGAACAAATCAAAGTGTTATATCGTGGGTTTAAATCTTGATTTTAACGTGCAAATTCAAGAATCATTCCTTCCACTGCATGTGCATAGATACAGTTTGACTTTTGAATTCAAAGTAAGACATACAACTAAATATCTAAAATTTAGTACAAACCACATCCAAAGCCATGCGCAGACGTCGTCTTTGATCCATGATTTCACCAGCTGCTGGTCTATGTATAAGTCGAAACAGACTGCCCCTGTTTCATATTTACAAGAGATTCAATGCCAACAAAGATCAATGAAAATGAGTCGATTTTTTGAAAAAATAACGACAAAAAACAGCTTACCTGGGTAGATATTCTGTCACAATTGAAAAATGTGGACGAACAGTGACTGCACCCATGAAGAGAACCACATTTGGATGGCGAACACGTTTCATGATGGAAACCTTACAAGAAAAGATTAAACACCAAATTTTGAATATTACCAAGCAAGGTGTATAATAAAATGTAGCAATAAAAAAAATGTGAATATGGAAAGAATGTTGTTATACCTCCCTCAAAAACTCCTTCAGTTGATCATCTTCAAAGTCCTGGACTGTTAAAACCTTAACAGCTACATCCTGCAATAAAGCCAATGCTTTAGTTTTGATCCACAAAAAGATCTTACTGGGTTCACAAAAATGAAGACTTTAACTGCAAATGCATTGTCATTTTGGTCAAATTATCGGTTCACATACCATCTTAATCTTATGAGGCTTCCATTTTAAGTTTACCTTTATTTTAAGAGTGATTGTTGAACTATAAAGTTTGATTCATGCCCAGAAAACGCATTTCCTATCTAAAGGCTAAAGCGTGTGATTACTAGTTGTTTGCTACACAGCATCTAGCGCGCTTTCATCATGTATCATATGATGTATAATGTTGGCTTGAAATCTAGCCCAAACAACCCACTTGAAACTGAGAACAACACACAACCAGACCACATAGGTTTGATTGGTTGGCAGTTTATGATTCTATAAACGAGTTTAGTTTGGTCCCATCAAAACCCACAACAAGAACAATCCAAACTGTTCTCAAGGCTAAAAATGAATTCCTACTTCACATAAACATCAAACTCAAAATATAGCAAAGGGTACTAACCGATCCATGCCACTCTGCACGATGAACCGTCCCAAACGAGCCTGAAATTGGTTGGTAACTAATATAAATAATAATTCTATGATAGTTCTATCTATTAGCAACGGTTAGCCAATTTAAAGTGCACTAAGCATTTAAGGTGACCCATATGGTTACAAATGGATCAAGTCCATTATGTCAAAAAAGTTAGATAAGAAAGTATGGGTTCAAACCATAGTCACATGAAACGCTGAAGTACCCACGTCCCGCGATCTAGATCGCACGTACCGAAACGCGGTACAGAATCGTCCCGATCGCCGGCGGTACGCGATCTGGTACGTTGCTACATGGCGTTCCGAAAATTCTTCAATTTCGAACTCAATTGATCCGATTCGGGTACCCAATTGATCAAAACGTCGATCTGTGACTTGTAAAATCGCGAATCGGACTTGATTGGTACACGAATTAGAGAAATTGAAGTTTAATTTGAATCCCTATTTTTATGTTATGAAATATGAACTTATGAAGTATGAAGTATGAAGTTTTTGACCTTTTGTTATGAAGATCTTATGCAGTTATGAATTTTGATTATGAAATGAATTTTTTGTTATGAACTATTATGTTATTATTAAGTTAAGGAATATGCTTATTGTTATGAATTTTTTAGCATGTTTTGTATAGGATACGGTGTACCAAAAGATATGATACACCGTACCGCGTACCGAATTGGCGTACCGGAATGAACCTACCCCCTTCGTACCGAACTTTAGAAATGTATGAACTGCATACCCGTTTTCGTACCACGTACCGCAACGTACCGCGTTCCATGTGACTATGGTTCAAACCTTGTCCAATGAAAAAAAATTAGAAAAGAAGTAACGTACCAGCACCGATGCGCTCTTTGATATGCAACTCATCCCAAGCTATCTCAAGCCAGTCCATCGCGAGGGAAGGTTCAAGGTTCAAGTACCTTGTTGCAGTCGCTGGAAAGTTGCCTCTACATTTTCCATCACTCTCAACCTTCAACAACTGATTCGATTGACCCGATTTCAGTTTTGGTGTTTCAACTGCCTCACAAATTCTGTAGTTCCTATCAAGCGGTACACATCCCAGCTCCTTTGATTCTCTGTTCCCGCCAGTTTCTTCATCAGATATGTTAGGTTTCCATTCAATGTCTGCATGATATTGATCATAATATCATGTTAGGAGAAGTGTTTGGATGTGGTTTTGAACACGATTCGTTGAAACACCATGTATTAAAGCAAGTGTCTGGTTATTGAACTTACTCTTAACTTGAGAAATCGATGCTCGATCCACATAAACTTGTTGAACTTGTTTCAAGTGAGAACTTTGAAAAGGTGATGGAACTGAAGAAAGTATATCTCCATTTATGGAGGAATCCGGGTTATACATATTTCCCGGTTGCCCGATTAGATCCATTACATACTCCCTGAATAAAAAGTATGATGTTTCAACTTTATGAATGAACACAAAGAGATGCAGCTACTAGATTTAGAATCTAACCTTGTGACATTGTCATCTTGGATTTTGACCAGACATGATGATCTATGATCTTCAACACAATACTTGCAGCCTCTAGCTATCCGGCATGGTAATCCCACATAGTCAGCCAGTTTCTTCATATTTCAATTTAATATTACATCAGTATAATGCTAGTGCTAGCTATTTCTGACCCAACATGAAAATAATAACGACGTTTTGGGTTGTTTGTTATAACCCTTTTAACAAACAAGTCATTTTCGAGTTGACTTGTTTAATTTAGCGGGTTGTGTTCAAATTCACACATTTAACTCGTTTAAAATTGGAATAAAAATTATAAATTTATTTTTATAAGACCAGCCCACGAACCGTTGGGGGATAGTCTAACATGTTTACAACTTGATTAAAACTTGTTTGAACATGTCAATCTATTTGAGTCATTTAGATAAACGGGTTACACGAGTCATGCCAGTGTTGCATGACTTTTAAGTCTGGGTTAGTGTCAATGTCTTGGGGGTCATCAATTAAACCTGCCAACCAGACACGATTAACAGTTTGACAACCCGACCTCTAGTTAGTAGTATTTTAAGTATATTTTTAAAAAAAAATCATTTTTGATAAGAAAAATCCAATGTTAAATCATTATACTGAATCAAACTAGACAATTTGACTCCTACTTTGGATCATTACCTTGAAAAGAATAGCTCTGTGTCTACAAAGTCCAACAGACAAGCTGCCAACCGGTACCAAAATACCATTTTGATGATCCCTTAGTCTGGTACTAGCCGATTCCCAACGAGCATGAAGATCATCTTGTTCGGATTCAAACGAACCCCTTCAAGTTCGATCAAAAGGTTGTCACATTCAACATACAAACACAAACAAGCTAATTCACAAGAAACCCAAAACAAATGAGACTTACCCCATAGTAGAAGCAACAAGTTTACCAAGCTTTTCAGCCAACATTCGATTGTTTTCTGCAGAAAAATAAAGTTCCTGTGCGCGATCCTCCAAATCCCTTAAGCGTGAGTCCCTGTATCTATCTACAAGAACAACTTCCATTGATGTGCTACTTGAATTTACAGCTTTCAGTGCTAGTAAAGATGGTAAGCGTTTGCCTTCTTCTGAGTCATTGCACATCATCCACATGTATGGATCCATTCCCAGGATGCTATAGAACCCGTCTGATATCTTATCATTATATGACAATGTACCATTAACCTGAAAGTTTTGAAGATCATCAAAATCCTACAAAAATGGTATTAAAAGATACTCATGTTGGAGAAATTCGTCAATAAAAGCCTTGAAATCTATCGAATCGTGCATGAAATCACTATCCGAAATCAATACAGAGAGAATTTTGATACGGATATCGATCGATTGATTGATCGTCATCTAAGAATTCGTTTTTATGTTAAACACCAACCAACTTCAAGGAGGTTATTGGTGGTCGGTTTTGGCAGGTAAAATCCGTGGATCAAATCTCGGGTCAAGGCAATTCTGATCACCAGAAATAAGTAAATTTCGCTTAGGTTTCGGGTGTTGCCCCAAACCCCATAAGAGGCGCTGCCCCCTTGACCCCTGCTGCTGAATGGCCAGCGGGACCACCATAGACCCCACTAGGAGCGCTACCCCTAAGACCCCGCAAGGGGGTCTTGACCTTCGCGCTTGGTCAGGAGCTCAGAAATATTAAATGAGTGTACACTCCGCACATCTAACTCTTTAATATTCCTTTACATTCAACTGCACTAAAATATACAACAACTCATATATGCCTACAGATGAAATTGGGACGAGCAAGTTGGGTCCTGTAACAAAATACAATCACAAGTCTAATATCAGGTCCAGGTCGGGTCAGGTCATCAATCCATCAAGCATGATGCAACCTCAAATCATATTTTCATTATCAAAACATAGATTGATTGATGTTTCATATGTGACATTTACAATTACCATTATATCGATACTTTGATCTAGTAAATTTTCCCTAATCATATCAGGATTCGACTACAAGAACGAGATATAAACGTGCCTAAACATCTTGGTGGTAAGTGATATGCTCTCTAACCAAATGGTTATTGGGTCAACTCATTCTTGCATGAAACTCGTTTTCATGATGTTATCTTTGAAAATCTAGGATTAGTGTTTAAAAAAAACCCTGAAGTGAACATGTTTGTATGTGAACTACACGTGAATCATACATCATTAGTTAATGTTGTTCGGGTTAACATATTATGTTTGACATTTTTGTAAATAATTTTAAAAAAAAACAAACATGGTTTTGAAGTCAACAACAGATTCTTAAATCTATCTATCTGTTTTAATAAATAATAATTTATAGAGACACATGTCATATATATTTCTAGAACACCTTAAAATTGATTTTTCACTTTTTTCTCCTATTAAATATTTATATGACACTTTTTTTTATTTTAATTATTCTACATTTTCTTTTACTGAACATTAATGATTTTATTCAATTTGTTAAATAATATGATTAAATCATAAGTCATATTTATTACATTATTGTAAAATACTTGCAAGGAATATATGATATGTTATTTAAAATAAAAATTTTAAAATTATTTAATTAACATGTGTAACACACATGTTTTAACCAAGTTTTGTTATATATACAAACAGCCCTAAATCAGTCCTAAAAACCATGTCCCCATAATCCATTACTATACGTGTTCATTTAATTATTAACTTTTAAGTAGACAATCCTAAAAACCATATGAGTACTTGTATATATGTGGTGATGGTCAGATAAAATGAAAGAGAGAAACAATGTAAATATGTGTTTACATAACCGTCTTTGTAACAGCCCAAGCCAAGCGTATCAAGATATTGTCCGCTTTGCTCCCGATGGGTTGCCCATCCAGGAACTCACGGTTTTGTTTTCACCCGAAGAGTTGTTCGTCCAGGCAAAACGCGTCTTGATAGGAAAGGTATCCACCTCCTTATAAAGGAGGTTTTGTTCCCCTTCCCAACTGATGTGGGATATTACAGTCTTACATGTCAAACTTTATATAAATGTTAAAAGACGATAATACATAAAAGATAGAGTAAAATATCATTTTAGTCCACATTGTTTGACAACTTTTGTCATTTTAGTCCAATAGTTTAAATTTTGTTATTTTGGTCATTATGGTTTTATTTTATTATCATTTTCGTCTCTGTGGTTCGGTCACTTTTGTCATTTTAGGCCAAAAGTTTAAAATTCTAATTGGATTAAAATGACAATAAAATGGAAACCATAATGACCAAAATGGCAATAAAATGAAACAATAATGACCAAAATTGTAAAATTTAAACTATTGGACTAAAATGACAAAAGTTGCCAACCCATATGCACTACAAGAAAAGCCAACTAATGGGACAAACCCTACAGCGATGCAAAAACGCCTTCCCTATACATTGACTAAAATGACATTTTACTATAAAAGATATATTAGTTATTATGTAAACTAACAAAAAATATCATTTTTTTTAGTTACAAATCATTGATTTTTTTTTTTTGAAAAGAGGTATTGATTCAAAATTTTCTGTCATTAACCTTTCAAGAGCCTCAAAGTTGGCTTAGTTGGAATAGAAAAAGAATAAACTGCTTGTTTATGTGCCTGTGACATCCATAAAATTGAGAAGACTGTTTAATTAATAAATAAGTTTTATAAATTGTAGAAAAAAACCTTAATTTGTTTCTATAACTTTGCTTTGAGGATCTTTTTTTTAAATGAAACGAATAGTATAAATTCATAAAAAAACAGAAATTGGTATAAATAATAATTAATTAAAACCCAAGGACTTTATCTTTAGGAAAAAAAAATATATATTTAAGTGACATTGTAAAGACTTTCTACATAATTAATTGTATATATTTTATATCTTATGTTATCGTTTTATCTTATTTAATATAGAAAATACTCCCACTTGGTATTTGAATTAATCATCCATCAATTGGTGGGTGGGATTGAGCAGGTATCTACCATCTATATATTCTTATTAATTTGTTCAAATCCTCCCAGAAGATGATGACCGCTGGCCAATTAATTTAAGTTTAGTTGTTTACACAGGCTAGCATTGTCGTTATGTAAATATTCAAATATTTATGAAAGATAAACGTACACTTTCAGATGTATATGTTAAATAAGTAGGTTAAACATGTGTATTACACATGTTAAATATTTGAACTTTAAAATTATTTGTTTCAAACAACATAGTATATATTTTTCATAAACTTTTTATAATAATTAAAGAATTAATTTACAATTTAAGCATATTGTTTAGCAAGTTTAATAAAATAATTAATATTTAACAAGATAGAGGATGAAAAATAAAAGTCTAATAAAAAATCATATATAAATATTTAGTAAGAGAGATACGAGAAAAACAAACTTTAGGTGCTATATGAAATTGACACGTGTGCTTGTATAATTTTTATTTATATGGTATATATTTATGAATTGTAAAAATTATAATCAATATGAAATACATAAAATTGTCTTGAAATTTATAAATTCGATCTGACTTCTTTACTTTTTGTTTTACTTAGGGACTGGTTATTCACACACCCTCCTTTTTTAATTCAACACCTCCACTGATCTTATACGCCTCGTATAGATCTATACGTGGCGTATAGCCCCGCGTATAGGTCTATACTCCTCGTATAGGTCCCTAATCATTGGCACTGACACCCAATGATTGGTCACGTATAGAGCCGCGTACCACACACCCACCTTTTTTAATTCAACACCCCCACTGACCTTATACGCCTCGTATAGATCTATACGTGGCGTATAGCACCGCGTATAGGTCTATACTCCTCGTATAGGTCCCTAATTATTGGCACTGACACCCAATGATTGGTCACGTATAGAGCCGCGTACAGAACCTATACGACGCGTATAGGTCTATACGCCTCGTATAAGTCTTTAATCATTGACACTGACAAATTCTGATACCCAATGATTGTCCCTTATACGCCTAGTATACATCTATACGAGGCGTATAGGAGGTGTGGGGTGGGTGGAGTGGGTGTGTGAATCAGTGTTGTAAAAATCGCTAGGCGCTAGTCGGTCGGTGAGGTAGGGACTAGCGATTAATCGGGATTAATCGGGATTAATCGGATTGGAATTTTATATGTATTTTTTCAAAATTATATACATATATACAAAATTTTATATAGAAATTTTCAAATAGTTAAAGATTTTAACCATTTAATTGATAATTTATATGCTAATTAATATCTATTTTATTTATTTTTATATTTAAAAACCCATTTGTTAAAATCCAGTCCATATTTTTAAACTCAGTCCATATTCCATATGTTCAGTCCATATGTTTAAATTCAGCCCATTAGTCAAAACCCAATAACAGAGAATACCTAAGAGGCTAAGAACGGCAAAGTGAGATCGACTTTCAGTGAAGGAGAGGGGCGAACTCCGACGAGGTGGGATCGACTTTCAAGAGGCGATCGGAAGTTAGCATTGGCGATGTTCAATCGGAAGTTGGAACCATCAGTACGCGATTTACATCGGAATTCAGAAAAGGGAATCGGACGAGCGAAGTTCAATCGGACGAGCGAAGTTCAATCGGAAGTTGAATCTTCATCTTCCGTCGCCTGGTACACGATTTCCATCAACCAGGGCCGCGAATTCCTTCAATCAGGTACGCGAAACGTCAAAAATCAGACGAATTAGACCTAATTTTGGTTGACCGATTAGTCCGATTATCCCGATTTTGACCGATTAGGTCCGATTTTGACCGACTTTGGTCGCCTAGCGATTTCTCGACCGACTAGCCTAAATTTAATCAGTTGATGGCCGACTACCGATTAATCCCGATTAATCGGCCTCCTAATCGCGATTTTTGCAACACTGGTGTGAATAACACAACCCTTTACTTATTGGTAAAATTATATCATGTATTCGCTATATATTGGTAATTAAAAGATTTTGAATTTATATGTTTATTTTTTTAATTCAATTATTCAAAATTATTATTCTTTAAAAGTAAAAAGAGACCAAGAAATAAAAATCTAAACTTTACAAGAAGTTAGGCATGTGTAAACCTAAGCCACTTGTTAAAAGATAAGTAATTCCCCCTTAATAATGGTTATGGCTATAGATATATAATTTATAAATTTGATTAAAAAAATTACGTGTATCTTAACCGGAAAATTATGATTTTCTAGATTTTATTTTCTAGATTTTCTTAATATCAAATTGCAATTTTAATTATAAATGAAGATGCATGTATCATGATAATAAAATAATTAATATGATATGAATCTAAGTAGGTAGCTTATCCTAAATTAAAAATTATTTAAATTGATATATATACACTTGTTACTGTTTTAGTTTTAACCAGAAATTAATGTATTCTGAATTTCTAATGTAATGGTTTAAAATGGGAAAATCATATATACATGTATTGATGTATAAATTATAAATTTATAATTAAATCAAGTCAAGCTAGCCCGCGCACACTTGACCTCAATCTAGGTTCATTTAATTTATATCCGTTGAATTAAATATGCAGGATTAATTTGAAGCAAGATGATGTGTTTAACCATGACCAGATGAGAGACAAAGGTCGGTGGTGGGGTCTCGCCGGAGGTGACGGAGTCTCGCCGGGGAAGGGAGGGACATAAGATAGAAAGTTAGAGGTCGGGTGGCGAAGATGACCGTGTTAGGGCTTTAAAAAACAAATAAAAAAAAGAGAGAAAAATACATAATCTTTTGGATTTTTTTATCAAAAAGAGGAATTTAATTCTAAATTAACTACATATATATTCATATGATATGTTTGATATTGGACGAATGATCTTTGATTTTGGAAAATTACATAATCATACATGAAATTTTCATCTCATACGGCTCCTCAAAGGTCACAAATAAATCTAAGGACTCGTCCATTATTATTTTTCTTGATATGTTTATAGATATAAAATGAAATCCATTGTAAGGCCCCCATTAGACACTGGAATTCTGTTTGCTATATATAATAAAATGCTTCTGAATTCATCTTATTGGTGACTCGAATTATTTTAAAAATTATAACATCAAATAGTTTATCTATCATAAATATATCAACTGTCACACATCTGGTCAGAATGTAACACACAAAACTAGTCGGAGTGACCACGACCATCAAACATAGAAAAATCAAGAAATAATAAATTTTGAACTCAAATGAATAAACACATAAATATTAATTAAAAATCTCAATTACTAAAACAACTAAAATTGGTTTTTAAATGGAAGGAGTATATAGATCAATTGCCAAATATATGGTTGCAAACTAAAAATAGAATATGAAGATTACTTGCTAAGTTAAATGACCTATTAGTTTACAACTAAAACAACAATGAAGATGTTTTAAAATCCAACTTTGGAAAGTTAGTAGATCGAGACGAAAACACTTCGGTGTTTTGGATGGCTATTTTACTATTTTAGGTTAAAAGTATTTAATAAATTTACATCTGTTTAACATGAAAAAAAAAAGTATTTACTCTAGATGTTATTGATCGATGTTGCAATTTTTTATACGTATAAGTGATGCAATTTTTCAGAGTTTAAAGATTATTCATGCAGTATTTACATATCACAAAAATCATCTGTATAATTAACAATTTACTCCGTTTAGAATATGTTAATTAACAATAAAACTTTAACCGTGTGTTAGAGGCATGAAATTAATTAAAATAAAAATAAAACTTATAATCTAGAAACCAAATTAGCCGAAGTTTACTTATTATTTATTTATTTATATATACAATTTTTTTTAGTTATAACAATTATATGCGCATATTTATCATAATTTAATATATAATACTTATATAATGTAACTAAAATGCAAAAATTATCAAGTAAAAAAATTCAGAAATCTTACCCAAAGACGATAAGAAACAGACTCTGCATCGTAACACGTCACGGCAGGACCACCACCGGCACCGGCGCCGGCGCCGGCGACGAACGCATTCCCTTGAATAAGCGTAGGCTCATCACCGATAGTTGCTTGATGGGTTAATCGTTTTGCAAGTGTAAGCTGCAAGTAGTAACTGTCACGCCATCTCCGACCAAGACTCCGACGACCGTCTTCTTCACTACCGTTCGCCACCACCACATCTTCCTCAGTCACCGAATCCTTACAAAAAGCAGCAGAACTAGACGTCGCGATCGTGCCGGAAAACAAACTCGCCGCGTAACTACTTCCGGCATCACTCGATAACCTGCGTAATGAAACCCGCCGATGATGGTGATCGTCGCCGGAGACGTGACTACTCCAGTCGTCGACAACATCCTTCACCGGCGCAGGTAACAGCTCATCGAGCTCATCGTTGTTTAGCCTCACGTGACCGGCGCCGGAAGTTTTCTTCTCCACCAACCAGTTCACGAAATCGGCGAGCTGATGCTTCTTCTTTTTCCCATGGCTCCGGTAACTTTTACAGGTACTAAAACGGTGTCTTTGTGTGTTATCATGATCATGATCATGATGATGCTCGTCTATCATGGAGCTCAAGGCTTCTGCACAGATCTTGTGATCTTTTGATTTTGAAGATGAATTCGTGTTCGTGCCACTTTCGGGAAATTGTCTTGGGAAAATGTAAGTTGTTCTATGCGGCATTTTCACAAACACCTACCGTGCTACGAATCAATACAAATTACAAACAAAAAACCTATTCTGATCTTCGATCTAAAATCTAGCACGAATCTTGTTGTTTTGATCGGAAATTAACAGCTCCGGTGAACGAAAACTGATCGTATTTCAGCAGCAATCTTTTACGTGTTGTTGATTTTATGAACCGCAGCAAGGAACGCATTTTTGCACTGAAATCAAAACCCAAAACGTACTATATATGATCCTAATCTTCACCAAAATCCATGATGAAAACCGATTGAAGCTCAAAAGAAAACTCAAGCTTCGATTCTTCCATACCCAGAAGAAATTTGTGAAATTAAAATCGATATAGTTGTGAAAGATCAAAGGATTAGCAGAGATTGCGTGAGTATAAAAAGAGGGGATGAAGGTACGGCGTAAGTTAGAGCTTTCAACAGGTTTCTAATTGTAGAAAGGGCGGCGGTGGGAAAAGTATTATTAGGAGTGGAAATTGGAAAACTTTTGTTTATATTAACCGCCATGCAGCGAAGATGGTGGCACTCCGGATCGTGTGCGCGTTTAAATTTCAAGACTGGCCCGGAAATTTCAGACATGAACACGTCAACATGATACAATAAGACATGATTTTAACATGTTTGGTGTTTACTCTTAACATGTTTCGTGTCTAAAACAAGTCAACACGTTAATTAAGACCTGTTAAAACTCATTAAGAATTGTTAATACACATTAAGACATGATAACACTTGTTAAGACATGTTAAAACCTGTTTAAATTTAAAATAAATAAAATAATATATTAGTTGGGTAACCAATTACCTTCTAAAATTTTATAATTCTCTAACATTAGTTTCCTAACGGGTTCCTTAATAGGTCTTAAAAGGTCATTATAGTGTTAATTGTTGCAAGTTTCTTAACATGTCATTTTGCGTTTATGTATTTTTAATGGGTCGTGTTCGTGTTTGGAAAAATATACATTATAAGTTTTTGTTCGTGGTCGTGTCTACCCAATTCATGTTTCGTGTCTTAACGTGTCGTGT
The DNA here is from genome assembly GCA_009363875.1 of Mikania micrantha. Lineage (NCBI taxonomy): Eukaryota > Viridiplantae > Streptophyta > Magnoliopsida > Asterales > Asteraceae > Mikania > Mikania micrantha. The sequence goes on from CM018684.1 coordinate 61,842,557, forward strand.
CTTAACATGTTGTGTCTGACCTATTATGATAAACCTAATATATATACACATCATCATTAGCAAAGTGTTTAGGAAAGACAAACAAAGAAGTTGCTTCCAACGAGACCTTTGCCTAACAATGCCTGATTAACTGATTAACACAACGCTTTTAACACTATTTTCACAAAAGTTATGTAAAATCACTTTAATATTAGTGCAATTTTGTTTTTTTCTCTCAAGGACCGACACATATGTACATTATATGAGTGCACCGCAAAAAGGACCATACATATACACACATATAGAGCTGCCCAAAAAGGTCGAAGCTCAGATTCGATTCATAGCTCGTTCGGAAAAAGATTGGCTCGGATAAAGCTCATTGGTGACCAAGCCAAACCGATCCGCCTCGTTTAGTAACCAAGCCAAATCCAAGTCAAGGCTGGCTCAGGTTGTACTTGCTCGTAGGCTCGGCTCGTTTGTACAACATGCTATACCAATATATATAAATATAGAGTTAATTTTTAGTAATTACTATATTTTGGTGTCATATTTGTAATTATGTTAAATAAAAAATAATAAAAGAAATAAAAGAAAACGTGGTCTCGAGCTCATAAGTAACAGACTCGCATCCTAAAATCTAAGTTATGTAAAAACCGAATAAAAAACGAACAATTAAAGCAGGCTTGGTTAAAAACTAGCTGAGTCCGAACCAATATTTCAGGCTCGGTTTACAATCCTAACTGAACCGAGCTTAGTCATGATTGGTTTAAATCAAAGCTGAATCCGAGTTGGTCCCTGGGTCGGTTCAGCTCGACTCGTGGACAACCATACACAATGTACACATGTAATAATTGTGTTTAACCACGGCAAAAAAGTTGAAAAATTTTTCAAATCTCATAATGTATGTTATGTGATCACTTCGTCTTTTAATTTAGAAGGTTATTTTGGATCGTTTTGTCACCTCTTAAAATCAAATTTAACATGATTATAGCAAGTGTTATCATCATGTAATTTATATTTTCTCTTTATATAACAATAGACACATCATATATGTGTACTACGCATAAGAGAACAATCAATTACAACATGACAGTTCTAACAAAAGCAGATTGTTGCTTACCTGATGGCTACTGGTTCGAAGATCAACTACAACACTCAGAAAGAGAAGTGGGTGATGAACGAGTTGATTGCCATGTGCGTACAAGAGGAAGAGCATCAGAAGCTCGAGAAACTCGATGTTGCTTACCTGATGGCTACTGGTTCGAAGAAAAGGAAGAACAATACTCATAGGGAAGCTTCTAAAGTCCCTAAGTCCAATGCAGGTGCATCTTCCAGCTCTAACAATTCCAATGGCAAGCCTTACTGCAAGTTATGCTAAAAGGTAGGACATAAGCCGAAAGATTGCCCTGACTTCAAGGAATGGCTGGCTAAGAGAGGTAATCATCTTAATATGATAATTGAGTCCTTTAATTTAAATGTTCCAACTAATACATGGCGGTTTGACTCTGGTTCTATGGTTCATGTAACCAATTCTACTTAGAGATTCCTTACAATCCGGAGGTTGGAAAGAAACCAAAGAACCCTTAAGCTTGGGGATGGAAATGAACTATCTGTTGCTGCCGTGGGAACCTTAGAATTAATAATGAAAACCGATCTATGTATTAAACTTTATGATACCTTATATATTCCTGAAATTTCTAGGAATCTTGTATCAGGACCAAAGTTAGACATGGATGGTTTTTATGTTTCTCATGGTAATGGTAGACTTACTATTAGTTCAAATTCTCAAGTATTTGGTACTGATCTTTTGGATGGTGGTCTCTATAAGTTAGAACTAGATGATGATTTCTCTAAGTCTTTGTTGTCATTTAACATTAATGAGAACTCAACAAAGACTAAAAGAAAAAGAGACTTAGAAACTTCATCCATGTTGTGGCATCAACGTTTAGGCCACATCTCACGGGATCGCTTATCTCGACTCGTGAAGGATGAAGTTTTACCTTCTCTTGATTTCACCGATGTTGGAACATGTGTCAAATGCCTTAAAGACAAAATGACAACAACAACTAAGAAAGGTGCCACTAGGAGTTCTAACTTATTAGAAATTATTCACACCGATATTAGTGGCCCTTACACCATTGCTGGAATAACTGGACATACTTCTTTTATCACTTTTATTGATGATTATTCTCGTTACATGTACTTCTATCTAATCAAGGACAAATCTGAATCACTTACAACCTTTAAAGATTATAAAACTGAAGTTGAAAACAAACTAGATCTTAAAATAAAAGTTGTGAGATCAGATAGAGGAGGTGAATATTATGGTAGACATACTGATGTGGGTCAGGCTCCTGGTCCATTTTATGAGTTTTGTAAAGGACGGGGGATCGTGAACCAATACACCATGCCTGGTACTCCTCAACAAAATGATGTTGCTGAAAGGAGACACAAAACCCTAATGAACATGGTGCGCAACATGTTAGCCAACTCAGATTTACCTTCATTCCTCTGGACCGAGGCCTTAAAAACAGAAGTTCATATACTCAATAGATTTCCTTCCAAATCTGTCCTTAAAACTCCTTATGAACTTTGGACAAGAAGGAAACCGAGACTTAGATATATGAAAGTATGGCATTTTCTTGCCGAAGCTAAACTCTATAATCCCTTCTTAAAGAAGCTTGACATGAAAACTGTTACATGTTACTTCATCGGGTATCCCGATCACTCAAAGGGTTATAGATTCTATTGTCCTACCCACGTCACTCGAATTGTAGAAACGAAGCATGCTCATTTCCTTGAGGATTCAAAGGTCAGTGGGAGCAACGAAAATCCTGACTCTGATTTGAAAGAAGTACAAGACGCGGGGGGGGGGGGGGGGACACTCGTTGACTAACTTACCTTCGATTACTCCTCTTGTACACCATGCTACTCCGAACTTCACTGCACCTACTCCGACACAATCAGGACTCACTACTGCTCCAAACGTTACCGAGAATGAAGGCACCTCATCTGATTAACACCAACACAATACCAGCCATACTGAACCCGCTAATTAGCTCAGGAGGTCATCTAGGCCTAAACTGCCTACTAACTTTGATGATTATGTAACCTACCTGACTGAAGCTGAAATGGATGCCGAAAAGTTTACTGATCATACTTCTTATCTTGAAGCCATTACTAGTGATCAGTCTTCTGAATGGAAGACGACTATGACTGATGAGCTTGATTCCATGAAGAAAAACGATGTTTGAGAATCAGTAGAATTACCCAACGGAGTAAAATCCGTAGGATGTAAATGGATGTTCAAAACAAAACTGGATCCAAATGGGAATATTGAACGCTTCAAAGCAAGATTGGTTGCAAAAGGTTTCACTCAGAAAGAGGGAATTGTCTATCAAGAGACCTTCTCTCCTGTATCTCGTAAAGATTCCTTAAGGATCGTGATGGCCCTCATAGCTCATTTTGATTTAGAGCTGCATCAGATGGACGTCAAAACTGCTTTCCTAAACGGCGACCTGTATGAAGACGTGTTCATGAAACAGCCTGAGGGCTTCATGCCTGAAGGTCAAAAGCATTTAGTCTACAAGCTAAAGAAATCCGTTTACGGGTTGAAGCAAGCCTCACGTCAATGGTATCTAAAGTTTGATGAAGTAATGAAGAAACACGGTTTCCTGAAAAATCAAGTGGATCAATGCACATACCTCAAGATGAGTGGGAGCAACTTTACTATACTTGTCATTTATGTCGATGACATTCTTTTGGCAAGTAACAACTTAGACATGTTGCATGAGTCGTAGCGCTTACTTTCGCATAATTTCGACATGAAGGATCTCGGAGAGGTCTCTTACGTTATAGACATCGAAATACACCGAGATAGAGTCAATGGACTTTAGGGTTTATCTCAGAAGGCTTACATTGAACGGATCCTCACACGCTACAACATGCAACACTGCTCTCCCTCTGAGCTCCAGTAGTTAAAGGAGATGTCTTCAGTTCTTTTCAGTATCCGAAGACTGAGGCTGAAAAGGCGCAAATGAGAATGATACCTTACGCATCAGTAGTCGGGAGCCTTATGTATGCTCAAGTCTGTACTCGTCCTGATATCGCTTACATTGCTGGAATGCTTGGCTGTTATCAGACTAATCCTGGCCTTGATCACTGGAAAGCAGCTAAGAAAGTGTTTCGATATCTCCAAGGGACAAAAGACTTCAAGCTGACTTATAGAAGAAGTGATAATTTGGAAGTGGTTGGTTACTCTGATTCTGACTTTGCTAAATGCAAAGATGACAAGAAATCCACTTCGGGGTACATTTTTATGTTAGCAGGCGGACTGATCTCATGGAAGAGTCATAAGCAGCACCTGACAACAACCTCAACTATGATGGTTGAATATGTTGCAGTGTACAATGCAACATGTCATGGAATGTTGTTGAGAAACCTTATCGTTGGACTCAAAGTCATTAACTCCATCTCTAGACTATTGAAGCTTTACTGTGATAACTCAACAACCGTTAACTTCTCGAACAGTAACAGTTCGACCGGTGCTGGTATATATCTTGATACAAAGTACTTGTTTGTTCGTGAGCGAGTTGAGGAAAATAACCTTTGTATTGAGTATATAAGTACTAAAATTATGCTTGTGGATCCGATGACTGAAGGTCTCCCTCCTAAGATATTCGAAGAACATGTTTCGAAGATGGGCTTATGTAAAGACCTTATTACATAATGTACTTATTTATGATTAATGAAATTTCCTCACTTATTTGATTTGTTTGTCTCTAAATATATGTTTATGAATGCCTAATGACATATAGACACTAATAACACAAATCATTCGTTAAAGGGCTTACTTGTTAATTGATCATAACTTAAGTTTTAAATTTGTATTGTAGTATGATTAATAGGGGTCTTGAATTGAATAACTGATTCAATGATTGTATTTCTCTGCTATGATTACAATTTAGAACTAAAATGAGTAACATCAATCTGCAGACTTATTTAACGCTCATAATAAATAATCACTTGGCCAAGTGGGAGAATATAAGACTAAATATTTACAATATGGCCCTCATGATTATTTAATTAAATAAGATCAATTACCTAAATACCCCTAACAGATAGATAATTATTTGATGGACATAATTATCCTTATTTATCCTAATTAGGGTTTCCCTTGGGTGTATAAATAGAGACTAATGGCTCCTAATCAAAGGTTACTCACTATTAACATCATAATACACGATTCTCCTCATCCTAAGAGAATTCGTGAGCCTCCATAACCGAGCCCTCTCATCTTATCTCCATCCTCACCATACACCCTAAACGGGAACCCGGTCAAGATCATCATTGTCACACCCCCAAATTCCCACTCGTGGTGTCAGTCCACGTGGGTGTGACGTGGCCAGGATCACAGCTCATGGTCATATAGAACGAATTCTATATGAGTTACACAATCACACAAATTTGTAAACCAATCATGTTTTCAAAATCAAAGCAGCGGAATTATAGAGTAATACAGCGGAAAGTAAATTGTTTAAGACAATACATAGTTTAAATTGTTTTCAAAATGAACACATCAACACAAAGCCTAGGAGTCTAATATGCATGAGACTCTCTTGTACTCCTCCTTTGTGTCCTAGTGTGTGCTCCATTAGTTACCTGAGAATACATGCGAAAAGTGTCAACTAAAAAGTTGGTGAGTTCACAGGTTTAGACAGACTGAAAAGTAAACAGACATATACTGGGTATGTTAAGTTTTGTTGTTGGATACTACGATCCATGTAGTGTGTCAGTTCATCTTACCGAAACTAGACTGTTCCCGTTTGCCTCCGCAGGTCATCGCTGAACCCGCATTCCCATCGAAATTACACTCGTTATGACCTCCAGTCAACATTGGTGCCGAGTGGGGTTAGTCAAACCCAGTAGTACTACGTAATTACGACTCGTTTGTGATACAACTAACGGTAAGGATAAGTGAGGACTTTAAGCGATAATAGTTACACTCAAAAATGGTTTTCACAACATACCAGTACTATATCTAAAACAGTTGCATAGTATTCTCACCCCAAAATTAAGTAAAACAGTATAAGAGTAAAAGTGGGGCTGTAAAACTCACCTGAGTTTGAGTAAAGTGTTGTGCGTTCGTACAAGAACGGAGTAGCTTGCCGGCTAGTAGTTACCTATATCACGTAGGTGTTGTGAGTTTGTGTTCACATATGTGGGTCTCACAGGACCGTGTTAGTGTTCAACAACTCCAAGTTGTTATGTGGGTCGAGTTGACCGTGTTTGACCTAACGACCTGTTGGTGACGGTTTTGGGATCAAGTGCTCGTGTAACGTGCGTTTAGTGTCGTGTGAAGTGTGCGGATACCAATCATCACTTTCGTGAGGAAACTTACTAGTTATAGTAAGTTTCTATTTCAGGAAAGTTTCCACATTAGGCAAGTCATGTAGAAAAACATATTCCGTTTATTCTAGCATGCGTATTTATCCTAAGTGAGCATGTTATCACATAACACATAGTCAAACATAGCCGGTTTATCACATTTAGCGCGTAAAAGTTACTATTTATGGAAAGTTGCACAATCAAGCACATTTCACCAAGTTTAACAACTAATATCATCTAAACATCACTTTCATAGTCCTAAATAGTCATGTAATCATAACTAGCATGCTCCTATTCCCGACTTTGCAAAATAAAGTTACTATTTATAGTAACTTGTGATAAAACATATTTTTCAACCATTTTATGACATAAAATCATTTATTAATATCATAACAAGTTTAACTAAGCATACTAAACACACAACATCTTTCAAACTCATCATTTCTAGCAAACATATAAATAAAAGTTTCCTTTTATAGTAATAATCCCAACAATCATATCCTTGACTATTCTAACAATTCCAACACATCAATTGATCATCCCATTGGTTTCTAAACATCACTTTAAGCATAAACCTTAGGTCTAATCATATGCATTAAGCCACTTCATCATAAATCATAATTTCATAATACTAAAGTTGCCATATTTAGAAATAACACAAATATTCATGCTCTTGACTAAATCAAAGCTTCCAATCCTTGCAAATCATCATAAGTACCACTTATAACAACATTTCATTATCCAAAATCATGTAAATCATGCTAGATCATACATGCATGTTACTAGAAACACCCATTTGTGACCAAATCATCAATATACATGTTAACATCATCATGGATCGTCATAGAAACTCATTTAATCAATCTAGATCATCAAATAACACAAGATTATCATCAAACCCAGATCCAACAAGTAAAAATTCGTGCATGTGAAGTGTTAGTGATTGCATGTGGGTATTTCCCATTGCATGTGTGATTAGAGGTGTTTCTAAGCTATTAGTGATGTAGAACTACCTTCTTGGGTTCCAAGACACTGAGATGATGCACCCAAGCAGCTCCCAAGCTTCCTGGATCGTGGGGTATTGCAGAATCACAAAGGTGGTGATGGTGTTCACGCTTCAAATCCTCCTTCAAGCTTCCAAAGCTTCAAACCTTGCAACAATGGCTTCCAAGAGATGATTGGGGGTGTGTAAGGCTGAAATCAGAGGTTTTGGGGGTTTAAAACGAGTTGGTTGCGTGTGGGTAAGTATAAAATGAGTATAGTAGGGTAATGATGGTTTTGTTCTTCTCAAAAAGATTTTTCTGCGATTTAGGGTGCCAGGCGTATCCAGGCGTTACGCGCGGGTCAACCGTTTGAGAGGCGCCCTTCCCTCATCCGCGCGCATCACCAGGGGTCAGAGTGTCGGGTCAGGCGTACCGTCTGGCCCATTTTTCAGGCCCAATAAGCTTGTTTTGATGTTCTGGACCCATTTTTCGCGCATTTCTCGTTTACGATCATCGTTTCTCGACATGTAAGCATAGTCCCAACTACTTTAGGCCTCCTAGGACCTAAGTGCAGTGAAAGTGTACTGTGATCTGATCCGTTCAACAACGTTCGTCATTCAAGATACGTACGAGAGTTGTGCGATAGTTCCTCGAACCATTGGTGTGTTTGGTCTGTTGTGCCACGTGTCACACTAAATACAATTATTCTAGTGCCACGTATGAAATAATAACACACATTATTATTAAAATAATATAAATGCTGACCTGGAATTTGCGAGGTATCACAATCATCTCAGGAATCAACAACGCATTCACTGGATTCACAGGTTTCATCTAATCTCTATTTCATTCATGTTTTTGTGTTCTTGTTCAAATCTGAATCAAAGGAATCGATCCAACATCGTATACAACTAATATTGTTAGAACCATAAAGTAAAACGACACTTATTGTCTATACTTTTTGTATAGAAGCTTTTACACTTACCATATAAACTTATACGACCTGTATTAGAATTCAAAATTTTCAACCCAACGTACAACAATCTAATCATTTGATGTGAAGTAAGATTTACTTGAAACTTAATATATAGAACGGATCGTCTATTTGAATTTTCAAACTTAAGTTCAAACTGTGTGTAGTATATTTTGTTTCGTATTTGTATTTTAGTTGTATTAGTTAGCAATGTCGTTTTGGTATGTTAACTTTATTTTTGGTAACTACTTTATTTTGATGTTTCATATGTGTCAAAAAGCAATCAGGTATAATTATTAGCCGGATTTTTTTGCTTGTCAAAATACTAATTACATTGTTATTTAAAGAGTAGCATGTTGTTCATTCTTTAAGAGAATATGTTGTGTGATTTGAACGAGGAACCATATGTTGAACATTCATATATGTCTATCAAAACAAATAAAAATTTGGTTTTAAAGTTTAACCTTCATATATGCAAGAGTAAATTACCGAGATAGTTTTGTGGTTTACTAGTATTTTACTTTTGGCCCCTAAGTTTCATAAATTACCCATATGTTTCCAAACTTTGCACATTTGTAACACATATAGTCCTTAAGTCACCAAATTATTGACCAAATTACCCTCACATAAGGACTATATGTGTTACAAATGTGTTTGGGACCATATGGGTACGTAATTTATAAAATGTAGGGACTAAGAATGAAATATTAACAAACCACCAGGACCATATCGATAATTTACCCTATATACAATATACCAAACATGAGGCTCTAAATATTTTTCTTTTACTTTTCAACTACTATTAGCTATCTGTAAAATATCTTACACACACATTGATGTATAAAAGTGAAAATTAATAATATTTTTATAATTTAACAGAACCATTATCACATGATTTAAAACACATAAAACACTCTAACACACTATCTTTTATTTTAATTCAATGATAAAAGAATTTGTGTTTACAATACACTTTCAAACTGATTCGGTTCTCATAACTTTGCCTTTGTACCTCGTTTACTCATTTAAATTAGGAGCAAGCATAATATAAATAACCATAACCGAAAAATAACCGATAACTGTCCCGAATCATAACCGATTTTAACCGAAACCAACTTTATTAGACAATTATGGTTATAATTAAGGCAAGTCATTAACCGACTTTAATCGAACCGAACCAAGCATTGTATATTTGTTTTTTTAATATTTATATGTTTGTGTGTTTTTTTTTAAAAGTTATGTTACAAGTCAAGTATAAAAGGTAAATCATAACTTTTTACTATATGAAAATGTTATGAATCATATGTGAAACTAAATATATTAAAAAATGAATAGAGTGCACGTGGTTTTACTTTTTTTTTTCACGCATTCTCAGGCATTACAAAGTTTTACAAGCTTTACTAAAATTTTATCATTAATATAAATATAATCCACAAGCATATTTTCAAGTTTTTATTAGTTTTTCAACAATTTCATTATTAACCAAATTTAACCGAAACTTAACCGTAACCAGTGGTTAACCAATCAATTGGTTATGCTTATGGTTAAGGATTTAAAATTAAACAAAGTAACGGTTTTGGTTATGGAAATGACCATAACCGCACCGAACTATACACACCCCTAATTTAATGGTTATATCAATAGATGGGTTTACAAACTGTTCGCTTAACGTTCGGTTCGTTTAGAGCAGTAAATAGATCCTTTTTCCTTTCATGAATACTCATTATCTTGATTTTGGACTCCAACTTAAGATTTTGGGTTTGTTTCATAACCACACGAAATCCAACCTAACACATATCTCATTGTATGTTATTTCACTCATGAAGCAAGTGGACACACATCCACCGACGACCTCTTAGTGTAATTTTACGTATGATTTATCCAACAATCAAACTGTTACAACAAATATATATATTGAATAATAATTAGTATGTAAATATGTATGTAACTAAGGGCATATTTGGTAAAATATTTATTTATATATTATTATTACTGTTCCTTACATTTTCAATTGTATATATAGTAATAGTAATATCAATAAAATATTGACCCAGATATGAACAAATGCTATAAAATTCAACTAAATTGTTTTGTTTGAATTTGGTTGGAAACTCAACTAAATAAACATGTGAACTACTATTTGCGTTGTATATTAATAAAGGTTTATTAATATGAATTTAAGTTCACATGTGATGGCGTGGTTATTCATTTGCGGTGCACGCATATATGTATATTTTTGTGAGCCCTCAAGGTTGCAAAAGTAAAATTTTACAAATTTTAATGTTACTTCTACTTATTGTGTGAAAATAATTTTATAAGTGTTTGGATGATATGATTAATTTCAAATGATACCTTTGAGTTGGGAACTCTTTCGGAGTAGATTCTCTATCCCAACTAGAATATGAGTAAAATTTGTCTTCATCCTTCTTACTCAGACCATACTGAATAGTGTAAAATATTGAGTAAGTTTGTTTGTTTGCTTGTTTACATGATAGCGTGTTTATACATGGTATGTGATGCATATTGTTGGTTCCTAATTTATTCAAATTTTTATCAAGTGTCGTATTTACTTGGTAACATGATTTGTGGTTGTGGTTTGGTTTAAAAGTTTTATGGTAAGACCAAAAATGAGATAAAGGTTTTTTTTGTTTTTAATTTTAATTTTTTTTTACCATTTATGGGTTATTAAAATCATATATATGATCGATCACATTCAAAAGCATTGGGTAGCAAAAGTTGAATGGTAAATCACATGGTGACCATGAAGTCCATATATATTTAAAATATATCAAATATGTGGTTTTGCTTTTAATTGACTGTTAATGCACAATGTACGAGTGGTAGATGAGTCTTCCTTTTCATCTAATTTCTTTTATTAGGCTGCAATTGCATGTGATCCCTACTTGCTTTTAGTTGAGGACTTTTATAAAGAATTATTATACGTACATGTCACCAATCAATAATATTTATTTGCTAACTCTACTTATGACAAAGAATTACTATTACTTTTATTTTTTTTAAACGGCATTTGATCTCAACGTGTGAACCACTGATTTCTAGGCCACGTTACCAAGGTCTAGTTACCATGACCTCCGTTGAGACCCCACCACCACCCCAGGAGAAAACCGCACCGGGAAACCCCCTGACCTCCCAAGGACCCCTATTTCGCCTTGGGAGGGATTTGAACCCGAGACCTCCCACTTAAAAGCCAAGTGAGTAACCATTAGGCTAGAAGCCCTTGGTTTACTATTACTATATATATAATTAAAAGTCATGAAATTGAATAGTAAAATATAAATATTAAATAAAGATGGGTTCCATTATATATATATTAGTAGTAATGTATAGTGCATATGTGTCTGATCCATGTAGTGACGTTTTGAAAGTTTAGACTTGTACCAAAAGAAGTTTTTTAAATTTGAGAGATTTGCTTATAGATTTGGTTTTTATTAAATTTGAGAGATTTGCTTATAGATTTGGGTTTTTGTTGGTTTATGGTTTGTGTTTAAGCTTTAGGCTTAGGGTTTAGTTCGTGATGGAATACTTGATTTTGCTATTTAACTTATGTTTTTACAGATGATATATAATACCCGTTTTCAGGAGTGTACTGTGATAACCCGCCGCAGCGCGCGGGTGGAATAAACCTAGTTTAGTTTAAAACAAAACATAGAAGCCCAACTTGCATAAAGAACATAATATTTTTTAGTAAGTCCTCCCTATCTCTTCATGACCAGATTCTTTCCTTAAAATGTCCATTTACTTTTCGCCTATAAAGGCATCGGCGTCCATAAAAACCATCAAATCAAAAATTGTCACGTTTCACGTACAGGCGCCGCCTATCTGGTGTGGAGAGGTATGCGCGGTGCCCATATGAGTACGGACGGAACCCATATAGTACGGGCAGCGCCTACAAACAATGCACATTTTTGAAAAATGAAAACTCAAACGGACATTCTTGGAAAAAAAATCGTGGTCAAACGGACATTTTGAGAATTTTCTCTTTTTTATTTGTATTCAATATCTTGAAATTTGCATCCTTCATTTAATTTGGTATTGAGTAAAATATTTACATCATTAAAAACCATAAAGGCACAAACGTGTCACATAAAAAACACCATAAAAACCCAACTTCATAAATACTTGAGTAAACATCAAATATATATATATATATATATATATATATATATATATATAGGGACTTATTCCATTGAAAACCACAAAATATGAAAGAACCAAAGGAACTAATTTTGAACCACATTTTTTAGGGGTATAAAAGTAATTTTCCTTTAAAGTAGAAGAAGTTACTATTTTACCCTTTTAAATAACCACCCTATGTACAAAAATTAAAGCATAATGTACAAGTGTATTATGCAGTTCTTTAGTTCCTAATATAAAAATGGTTCTTAATGGAATATCTCCCTATATATATATATATATATATAAATAACACCATAAAATGTTGATACCATAGAACACCATTAAAAAATACAATAAAACTTGACCACCATAAAGAAACCATAAGAAGCCCAGAAACATCACTCGAAATAAAAACATAATAAAAGCCGAGCTTCATGAAAACACCATAAAAACCAAGTTTATTAACATTTTCTAAGGTATTGACCATTTTTAAATATCTTTAATATATGTAGGATTGGAATGATTTGTTAACATTAGAATATTTTGCATGGTATTAAAAAGCGAGATTGTGTCATATGTCTTTATATTTTTAATATTGAAGGGCATTTAAGATATTTTGTATAGTATCATAAAGCTTGATTTAATATAGCAATGATAAGTGTTATCATTTTAAATATTTTAATCAATCTAATTTTTTATGTTTACCATCCTTTTTATATGCACTTATAAATTTTTTATATTATATTATTTTTTAATAAAACTTGCATTATTAAACCTGTCTTATTTTTTTCTTTAATTTAGTTATATATAGCCTAGCCTATTTTTTTAAATGTCACATATTTACATCAATTTAATGTAACATTTTTTGACTACAATCTTACACTTTCATACATAAAGTTATTCTTCTTGTAATGTAATTTTATTTTCAATACGATGTAAATTTATGTGACTATTGAGTAATATTATTTATGTAACATTATTTTATTTCTATTGTAATTTTTAGTTGATTTTCTACTCAAAAGTTGTTACAAGTTATTATATTAATGTAAATATATGATCTTTCATATGATTTAAAAATGTATTGTCAATGCTTATTATATTGATGCGGTGTTAGTGGTGTATGTTGCTATAAAGTAAAATGTTGTTTGTTTGTTTTGAAAAAGTAAAATATGGTTTGCATTGTCTTATAATATTACCTTAATTTATATGTCACTAGGTTAGTACCCAGTGTATTACACAGATTAAATAAAGAAATATACCGAATAATTATCAATAAAAATTTAAAAAATATAAGATGATTTTTAATATAAAATACGATTACTATTTCGTATAATTTAATATTTTAAATATTAAAATAATAATATTATTTCTATAAACAATAACTTTTCTTAAAACTTTGTTTTTCTTTAATTAACCATTGTGTTTCAAATAATTGTTTTTGAAAATTTTATAGCTTATATTAATTTTTTTTTAAAAAGTGTGTTTTTAATATTAATATATTTTAATGTATTCAAAAATCTTTTTTATTTTAAAAATGTATAAAAAATATATTTAATTTTAAATATGATTATTTAATATTAGATGTATTTAATATGAGAGAGAGGAGGGAAATAAAGGTTGAGATGCTTTAAAAATATGACATGTGGCACTACAAAACCTTTATTTATTAGTATAAGTAGATAGGTAGATTTTCAAATTGGGTTACAGAAAACTAACTATTTAATAGTTTAATTTATATTCGATCCATATTGAAAATTTTAATTATTTTTTACCACTTAAACTACTTATTAATACTTAATTTAATCATATTTTATCTACAAAAATATTCTATATTTTATAAATTTTTATTTCTGATTATTTAATATTTTTTTATAAATATTTTATATTTTATATATAAACTTAAATTCTTGTATCGCCTCCTATCATTTAGTGATGATGATGATTAAAAAAACAAAACAAAAATAAACCTCAAAGATACAATAAAACATACATATTTAATTTCATATGGGTATAATAAAATAGTATGTATGAGTTATAAAAGTTTTCATGGAATTGAGACTAATTAAGTATGCATGGTGTTATAGATCACCATTAAATATAAAAGAAACTATCACCAACGGACGAATTCATCGATAACGAGTAAAACTAAAAAAAAAAAAAAAAGCCTCTAAAAAAATATGTAGTTGATTAAGAACATAAAAAGAAAAGAAAATTGTAGCTTAAAAAGCTCGTCGGTAATCCATCAACCGGCTAACTCCAAAAATTTTTTTCATTGGGTGCGAAAATTTTTTAAAGTTATTTAAGGATCGGTTTATAATAAATTTTTTTCTTCCTTTCATATAATCATATCGGATTATGTTGATTAGGATCGGGTCATGTTAAAAAATGACAATTAAACGAAATTTCATATATAAAATCAAAATAAAAATACAATACTGATAAAGTTGTTCTTATGCCTGCAAATGAGGTGGGTTGAGTTTGGTTGGGTAATATGTCAGAATATGTGTGGATTATGATGTGTGCAGGTCAGGATGAATTTTAAGTTAAATCAGTTTGGGTTTAAATGAATCATTTAAAAAAATATCATTTTTATTTAAGTTAAAATGAATTGTAACTAAACATATAGTTTAATTGAATAATTTTTAGTAATTTTTTCATAAAATATATTAGGGATCATTCTTACTAGTTTAAATCCATTATATTCACATAATTTTAAAGTTACCTGTCTTGTTATATGTCAATATTGCCATGCCTATTTGTTTTCTATGGAGTTTTATTTTTTTAAATATATCAAAAACGACATCTATGAAGACGTTGTGTGCATGTCACGAATTACACATGACTGTAAGTTGAAATGGATGATCTTCAAATTGAAATTAGCTGTGAATGTAGGGTAATTTATGCAGGAATTGAAGGACTTTTAAATTAAAATTAATCACATATATAAATACATGGTTCCATTTATGCAATGTGAATAAGATTTCACATGCCTGGACCATGCTCATGGAGTACAAAATGGGATTGGAATATGTGTGCACTTTGACACCAATGTGTCGGTTTATCCTTAGTAGTTTCTTCATGCTTTTATATGTATGTGTCATACGGTTTTTGTGTTTGTGTTTGTGTGTTTAATTTATTATGCTTAGTGTTTTTAGGATGTTTTGAAATTATTACTTGAAAAAAATTCAATTTTATGAGTCGGATATCTCGTATGAGACAACCACTTTATCACATTTTAGGTAAAAGTAAGATCTTTTTTTATTTGTTTCCTCCCAATTAAATCTCACAAAATAACAATTTATTGGGTGTATTTATTTATTTATTTATCTGTTTATTTTTCTAATTTTAAGAAAGTTTGAAAGTTAATGCACTAATAATTGTACTTTTTGTATGTAAGTTTGAAAATTTAATTTAGTAAAATAGTCAATTTTCTTTAAATATAGAAATATAATAGTATGCAAAGATGTTAATCAAGCTGTATAACACTTTTGATAGAACCAGCGTATGATTCTCGTTGTCTTGTTTTATTTATTGATTTATTTGTTAAACTAAAATCTCGACTGTTACACGGGTTAAAAGAATAATATATTACATATACATATACATATATACACACACACATATACATACAAATATATATATATATAGAGAGGGAGGTTCCGTTGACAACTCTTATTTTAAAGAAAACTAAGAAAACCTTTAATCCACCATTGATTAATATAATCAATGGTTAAGATCAATAGTGGCAAGATCGTAAATAAATGGTAATTAATGGATTTAATTATAAATTTATAAGGATATATTAGTCCAAACAAAAATTTCATCTCTCCAAATTTTAATAAATTTCTAAATTTACTCTTCTCTCTCCTCTCTCTTATCTCTTTTAATTTTATAAAAAAACTAATTCAAAATTTTATTTTTTATTTAAAAAATTAAATTGAAACAATCAAGATTTTTTTATTAAAAAATCCCGAATTTTTTCGACCGAAACATCTGATTACATACGTGTAATCACTCAAACGGAACAAATGTAAGCACATATGTAACATGATTATGTATATGTAATCATAGTTAAGTAAAGACATTAATGAATATCATTCATAGGCATTCAGTGAAAACTACCTACATATATGTAACGTGATTACGTATATGTAATGAGAGGCCCCGAGCCCCTCGGTTGGCATACATCATACCCATAGTCCTTAAACCATATTTACATTACCATAGCAGCGGAATTTAAGGTGATTACATAAGTAAAGTACACATATTAAAACATAACCCACTCTTCTAATAGTCATATAATACAGCCAGTCTATGCCAGGGGTAGTCTTCAACATATGCCATGAGCCCTCCTGGTCTCCCTTCTCACACTATTCAACCTGATATGCATGTAAAACAAGTCAGCTTTATGCTGGTGAGTTCTAAGTTCATTTCTTAGAAAATCCTTATTCATTCATGTCATCATATAACATAATCCAAATATATAACATACCTGTTCTCATATCATAACTTCATCACATACATAACATCATAACATAATTACATAACATACATATCATCATAACATAATTACATAACATACATATCATCATAACATCATTTATACAGTGAAGGAACTTCACCGTCAACTGCTGACTCTGAAGTCAAACAGGCTTGTGTAGCACAAGACTCTTAAACTATCAACCCGAAGTCGATAACTTACACATGCATAAGATTCCATCAACTGGTGACACACAGTCGGCAGGCCCGTTTTTACGCAGGACTTCTTAATCATCATAAGCAAAAGCGGCTCCTTTCACCGTTGTGCTCAAGTTTTGCTCAACCGTAGTTGACAAAACCACAGTTCCTCCTCGATCTCGGTCGAGTGTCTTATGTTCCTCCTCGACCTCATCCGAGTGTCTTATGTTCCTCCTCGACCTCAGATGAGTGTCTCATGTTCCTCCTCGACCTCAGTCGAGTGTCTTACATTTCCTCCTCGACCTCAGACGAGTGTCTCATGTTCCTCCTCGACCTCAGTCGAGTGTCTTACATTTCCTCCTCGACCTCAGTCGAGTGTCTTATATAAAAAAAATAATCATTTCTTTCTCAACAGCAGTTGAGACTTAAAAACATTCGTTACATCTCAGCTGAGATTCGTAAAATCATTTACTTCTCAACCATAGTTGAGACTTAAAACATTTCTTTATCTGAAAACATACTTTTCCTGAAAACATGCTTTACCTGACCATAATCGGGTTAAAATCATTTTCATACATTAACTCTATACATACATACAATCATTTTTATAAAATGACTTAATAACATGCATATCAGCCCAAAATGATAAAACATTTAAAACAGGGCTATAAGAACTCACCTGATATCTTACAGTAGCAAGATTCCTCGTAAACTGGTACTAATGGTGTAATTCTGCATTTGTTTACACTTAATAAGTTATTTATGTTTTAACCTACTGATTAGATCTTTCTGAACGTTTAATGTCAAGGACATTGTCTTGAAAGTCATCAAATAGTTAATGTTGTTGATTATAATGCTAAAACAGTTCCTAAACAGATTAATGGCTTAGAAATGATCAATCCTTATCATTGATTGCCCAAATATCATGAAATATCACAATGTAGTCTTAAAATAGGTTTAATAAACATGTTTAACATACTAATCTGACAGTTATCATAAACATCAGATAATCGTTCCAATGAGTATGTTAATGATTGTGATTAGTTTGAAATACTTAGGTTTAATCTTTGCATTTCAAAGATTAACCAAGCTAATCACCTACATTGTCATAATCAAATGGATTAAACCATTATAATCATAGTTGTGATTTCATGCAAACCGGGCATTACAACAGATCAAAACAAGGATTTAACCGTTAGAACATTGTGTTCTTCATTTCTAATCAATCCTAGCCATCATCTAGGCAATAATCAACAATCCTAACTATGTCATTACGTTCAAAATTAAGATCTAATCAATCAAAATCAAACTAGAAGGGTAAAACGAATCATTACCTAATCTAACGGAGTTCTACGGCTAAAACAACGATCAGAACTTGTAGATACGATTCCTGGTATGATCGGTGACTTCTGGTGGCTTCAAATTGAAGGTTAGATGATGAAAAACTAGTCTGGTGGTGTTCTTGAGCGAATATGATTGAATATGAAATAAAATTAAATCTTCTGCGTGAATCTGATGAAAAAGATCAATCCACTGCACCGCCTCACTCGTCGCGTACCGCGATGAGGGGCCAACTAAAGCTTCGCGTACCACGAAGAAATCCGGAGGATTTTAGATATTTTCCACCCATCGCGTACCGCGAAGAGTCCTCAACCTCTCCGTCGCGTACCGCGACAAGTCCAAAAGTTCCATACTTAGAAATTTTCCTTCGTTTCGCGATTCCGGACAATCCGTAACTCCGTTTCGCGCACGGTTTTCGCCCACGTTCACCATTTCTCGCGTACTATCATCCTGTAAGAATTTCGATTGTCAATTCAACGTAGATTTTATACACGATCAAATGTGCTAATTATTCGGTTGTTACATGTAATCAACCAAATAAAACAAATGCAAACACATATAATCTTATTACATATATGTAATCAATAAAAAACAAATGTAAGACCATATCATCTAATTATATATATGTAATCAACCAAAAAGAACAAATGTAAGCACATATCATTTGATTACATATGTGTAATCAAGCAGTTAGAACAAATGAAAACACATATCATCTGATTACATACATGTAACCAACTTATTACATATATGTAATCAATCAAATTACAAAATAATAATAATAA
The DNA here is from genome assembly GCA_009363875.1 of Mikania micrantha. NCBI lineage: Eukaryota > Viridiplantae > Streptophyta > Magnoliopsida > Asterales > Asteraceae > Mikania > Mikania micrantha. Next base: position 61,861,819 of record CM018684.1, read on the forward strand.
TAATATCATATCATTTAATTACATATATAGATATCACTATTTTCTCTCTACTCTCCTAAATTATTTAAAAAAAATTATTCAAAAATTTTTTTTCGCTTAAAAATTTTAATTCAAACAATTTAATTTTTTGATACAAAAGACAACGTACTAAGCATCCAAACCACTTCATAGACAAACAATTTAATTTTTTGATACATAAGACAACCAAGCATCTAAACTACTTCATAGAGTACCTCCAAATAAAATCAGATTCAAAAATTGTTAGTCATTTACACACACATTTCAAAAATTGAATACGATTACCACAAAAAAAGACCTCATGCAGCAGGCACTCAGATTTATTTTCCTTTTGATGCGCCGATACCCTCTTTGCCATCTCCTTATCTGTGTATATTAAGCCACTACACAAATCAAAAACATAGGAAAATTAAACAACAACAATATGATAAAAAAAAAAATCTGGCACACATATTGTTGACAAACGCACGAGCGGGTTTCGCACTAAGCTGTTAAAAAGCAAGAACCTCTATAGTTTGATATTTGAATTCGATGATGACTATGATAAACGATGGTGGTGTCAAGTGTAATCGAAACAAAACTCACGTAAGGATTGAGTTTGAGAACCCTTATAGTATGGATTGCTACACTCACCATCTTATTAACAAATCAACAACCATTGATAAACAAAGTAATAAGAGCAAATTTCTATCAAGATGGAACTCTGTGCAAAAATCAAAGAAGAATCAAGAAAGAAGAAACACATGGTTGCTATTTGTTGTTGAAGAGAAGGGATGAGAATGTGGTGTGAGAGGTTGCCGGTAGTAGCCGAAGAAAGACTTGGTCGTCTTCGAAGTCACCTCTGCCGTGAAAAATGAAAACTAGGGTTTGAATATGTTATGTTTTATCTCTTTTGATTTTAAATATAGATTTAATTTGAAAATAATAATTTCCTAAAAATAGTAAATGAGAGTTTACTAAAATGCCCTTAAAAACAAAAAAAAAGTTAGAAATTATGTGATTGGTTGGGAGGAGTTTTTTTAGTTTTCTCAAAAATATGGAGTTTTCATTTGAACCCTCCCTCTACATATATATATATATATATATATATATATATATATATATATATATATATATAAGGATCAAATAAAAAAAACATTCATATTGAATTGTTTAAATAAACTCATAAACACATGTTGAATAAAATATAATATAAGTTATTAATACATTCAATTATCAAAGTATGTTTAAAAAAATCATAAATTATCTTTTAATTTTTTTTTCTACTATGCATGTGTTAACATTTTTATGTAATGTAGTTAATAAATGTTAATTTAATCAAAGTTGCTTATTTGTTTAAATATTAATTATTTTTTATTATATCAATCTAGCGTATTTTTATCTTCAAATCATCCAATCACATTAAATGTTTAACAAATTTTAAGTTACTCATAAAAAGCAATTAATATCATTATTGTTTTATTTTTAAATATTTTAATAAATATAACTTCAATTTGATTATATTTAAAGAATTAAATTGAAGCTGTTAAATAAAAAAATAAGTTCATTTAAAAGTTTGGCAAATTAATTTTATTTTAGATTCATTTAATTAATAATATATTAATTAGTATACATATTATAGGACATTATCCTTAATTCTTAAATAAATTTTATTAATATAAATCATTAAAAATGATAGAGAAGCAGATAAGACAAAAAGAAATAGGTCTTATTTTTATTTATTAGTATATATAGATATAGATTTTTGGTCGCAATAATCATAGATATGAATCCCGTTAGCGCTCCTTTTATTTCTTCATGAAGTATATACGAATTTCATATGTTTTGTGTGTCCATTTATAAAAATTAACCATATCAATTCCTAATTGAATTGGTTGAATGTGAATCAATTCTAAGTAGAAAATTTGTAAAACAACTCACAAAAAAATCTATAAATCAACTTGACTCGAGCTCAACATGCGAAGCTCAAGCTCAAGTTTGACATGTTAAGCTCAAGCTCAAAATTTGACTATTATTATTAATTTATTCAAACCAACATTTTTGGTTTTGGTTTTTATGCTTTTCAAATAGGTTATAAGTAATTGGGTATTAAGTTAAATTATTAATTGATATTAATCTTCTGGGTAATGTCAATTTTTTTTGTTTTGGACCAGTTTAATGATTGTTAATTTTTTTATAATTAATGGATATTTGTAAAATTTTAATTTTTAATGTTTGATATTTTGAAGGGTCTTGGTCAATGCCAAAATTTCATGAAGTTTGGTGACAATTTTTTGACGGTCATTAAAGATCAAATCTTTTATATATATAAAATTAAATAAAATTTCATTGGTATCGGACGACCCCATAAATTGTACGTGGTATGCCCCGCTTTTTGTTGTTTGAATATGATAGTTGATTTATAGATATTTTTGTGTTGAGTTGTTTTACAAATTTTCTACTTAATGTTGATTCACATTCAACCAATGCAATTAGGAACTAATATGTGTTGAGTTCGTGATTTGTTGACTTACATCAATGCAACTATTTAGATACAAAAACTTATAATGATGTAAAGTCTTAAAATGTGTAAATTTACATATACACATAAAAGAAGAAAGTGTTACACATACACACAATCATGTTTAAAAAAATAAAGACCTAGATTCAATTTGACGAAGTTATACGGGTTATCAGTTTAAGAGTGGGTTTTTGTAAAATCATAATCTTATATATATAGGGTTAGGATATATTGAAAACCTTTTCTCAATAAGAAAACTGTGAAAACTCAATTTTAACCATTAGATCTTGAGATGGATGGATAAGAATAAAAGGGTATTTTTGATTTATTAGTTTGATTATAAAATGGGTATAATAGTACAAAGGGGCAAAGCTGTCTTTTTCCAGTTTTGTACCTTTAGATTATTTTTTATTTGAAAGTTTACAAACACACTCTACACACGCACGTTTCCAAAACCCACCGTCATTTTCAAAAAGCGAACACCACTCGACGGACGGCGACAGCACGCTTTGACGGCGGAAGAAGAAATCTCAACCCCTCGGAGGAACTCGACGGCGAAGAAGAAATTTTAACCCCTCTGCGGAGTTCGACCACTAGCAACGGCGCAACGACAGAAACACACGATCGAAACTCAAGGGTTTGAAGATCAAGGGTTTTCGCGTAAAAATCCAACCCCTCGCCGGAGTTCGACCTCTAAAAAACCGACGATTAAGTTGGAGTTTTCTTCATTAACGGTAATGTTAAGATTAACATTTGTATAAGCAAAAGGGTTTTAGAATCTTCTATAGCAATTTACGGTTTTATTCGGTTATTAACTATCATCTTGTTTAAATGTTGCTTATTCAAAACGTGTACTTTATTACGTAAAAGTGATGTCATCTAGAAGAAGGAAGAGTGAACGCATTGCAAAAAACTCTTTGGGTAGGTTTACAAACACTGAGGATAATCCCATTGACTTAGATTCAAGTGAAAGGGGCAAGGGTGTTATGAAGAGGAACTCGAGGGATAACCCAATTAAGTTAGATTCCACTGAAAAAGGGAAGGGTATTATGAAGAAGAACATTTCGAAAAAAGGTATTAATCTATGCCGTAATTTCGTTTTATATAACGAATTATTCTTATTGTTTAGGTGATAAAACTGATGTCTATGTAGTTTGATATGTTTTTTGTTTTTTTTTTCGATTGAACAGTTTCAGAAAGTGACAACGAAATAGAAGACAAGCGAATCCGTGTAAAGATGACTAAAAAAAGGGACCGTGTTAGTTTCAAAGGGGGTGCAAATGGTATTCTCAAACTGTTATCTAGTTGTTTACATATATGTTACGTAAAAATGCTGAACTGTTACAATAAAATGGTTATATTTGATGGTTAGTTTTATGTTGTTGCGTGTGACAGTTTGTGTTACAATTTTCATGTGACAAATAAATTCTGCCTTTTTGGTTGCATGTGACAGTTTGTGTTACAATTTTCATTATTGTTTCTCTTATAGATGACATTGATGAACATCAAATGAAGAAACAAAAAAAACAAGACCAAAAAGGTAACAACAAACAAATACATAATAAACTAGTTTCTATTACATGGTATTGGCAAATTTGTGAAATGTTTATTTGAATAAGATGTAGGGAAGTCCACACTGTTTGACAGTGACAGTGATGATGAACAACCTCTCTCAAATTTGAGAAGAAAAGTTGATGGTTCAAGAAAACCGGATGTTATTCGTTTGAAGAAACCTGGTAATTAATAATCAATTAATTTACATCCAAATACAAAAATGTATTGTTTATAGCACATTTAATGTTGTTGATTTTTTTCAGATAAGGAAATGTTGATAGTACTACGCCTGAAAGTACTAAAAAGTCGAAAGGTAATGTTTCTTTAAATTATATCACCACTAAAAAATTTGTTTATTGTGATTTGTGTATTTTGTTACTGGTGTTGTCCATATTATACATATATGTTACGTCGGTATATCATACGTGTTACGTGTCTATTACTGTTGTGGGAATGTTAGTTTAAATTATACCACGTAAGAAAGGATTTAGATAAAAATAGGTTTGTTGTTTAGTCTGTTAGTTGTGTTTAATTTATTTGTTAGTGGTGAAGTTCTTTAAATTAATATGTTCGTCAGGTATTTCAGATAAAAATTTTATCATGTCTTTGTGCATATTATACATATATGTTAGGTGTGTATTACAATTATATCACGTAAAAATAGGATTTAGATTAAAATAGTTGTATTAAAAGTGTTTCTTACTGGTGAAGTTTTTCAAATTAATATGTTACTTGCGTTTTTAGGTAAAGAAAAACTGACCAGTCGCGACCATGAGGATATCAAAAGGGCATAAGGTACCATTTTATTAAAATTTTACCATGTGTTTGTGCATATTATACCTATACGTTACGTGTGTGTTACAATTTTGTTAATGTTACTTTAAATTATATCACGTAAGTAAGTATTTGGATTAAAATATGGTTGTTGTTCTCTTTGTTAATTGTGTTTATTGTATTTGGTTACGTATTTTAGGTAAACAAAAAGTAACCGGCAGCGACCAAGAGGATCTTAAAAGAGCAAAAGGTAACATTTCTTTAAAATTTTACCATCCATTTGTGCCTGTTATACATATATGTTACATCTATATTACAAAGTTGTTAAACAATAAAAGAAAGCATTGATAAAACTATGTTATTATTCTGTTAAAATATTATAACTTGTAGGTTAAACAACAAAAATAATGCATGAGGTAACTTAAAAAAAAGATATGGTACATATATGTTACATCTATTTTACTATTCTGTTACAATAATAAAACTAATAGGTTACGTTCAATTTTCGTTTAGAATAATAATTAGTGTTACAATAATAGTATGGTACATATATGTTATATCTATATTAATATTATGTTACAATAAATACACATATGCTATCTATATATTATTATTCTACTAAAATAATACAACTTGTAGGTTAAAGAATAAAATAATGCATAAGGTAACTTAAAAAAAATGTGGTACAGATATGTTACATGTGTTTTTCTAATCTGTTACAATAATAAAACTAATAGGTTAGGTTTAATTTTCGATTAAAATATTAATTAGTGTTACAATAATAGTATGGTACATATATGTTACATCTATATTAATATTATGTTACAATAATTACTGTTATTTTACACTAATAAATGTGCTAACACGCCATCTTTTAAAGCAAAAGCCCATGGTCCTGGTCGTGAGAAGGAACCCAGGAAGTTAAATGTGCCAAAGAAGGTTAGGGAGCAAAACAAAAAAATAGAACTGGTTGAAACGAGTGGGGCGAGAAAGTGGATGGTTCTTAATACAAGGTCCTCACCTGCTCAGCTTTTTAGATGTGTTAAGCTATTGAGGGACAAACAAAAAGAAGGTGTTAGGCAAATGGGGTTTGGGAGTTTGTTGAAATTCAACATAGATGGTATCCCATCAAGGATGGCGCATTATGTAGTTGATAGGTTGAAAAGTAAAAAGATGGAAATCATTGGCAGAAGTGGTAGTCTGAAAATTACACCACATATGATTCATAGATTGTTGGGTGTACCAATTGGCGGGATAAATATTGAGTCTATTGTTCCATTGGAAGTTTTAGATGAATCTGTTTGTCAATGGAGAAGACAGTATGAAGGAAGGCTCATAGCTACTAGGGAAATTGTGAAAAAGATAGAAAGTGCCGAGGACGAAAACACGTTTCACTTTAGGATGGACTTCCTATTATTAATTATGACTATTCTGGTAGAATGTCATAAAAATGGCAGGGTCAGAGAAAATATTCTCATGTATATCACATCTGAAACTGATTTCTCAAAAATTGATTGGTGTGATTACATATTTGAAAGCATCAAAAGTTGAAAAAATAGGGTGGTCAAGAGATGACAATAGTTCTACATTTAATGGTCCGCTAACAATACTCACGGTATACTTTCAATAAAAAAAATTATGTATTTAAGATGTTAATGTATGAAAAAGTAACAAAACAATTATTTTTTACACAGCTAATTTACGTTGACGGGTTTGAGTGTAAGGGTATATCGGTTGACAAAAAAATCAAAACGATAGAGTTCTGGAACAAAAACAGGCTGAAGATAAGGGAAGATTGGGAAATTAAACATGGAGGGTTTGGGAGGGGCAGTTTAAAAGAGGAATTGTTAGAACAGGTCCAGTTGGTGATGACCGTGGGCGAATCGGTGGAACAATTGAGGTATAACTTTTATTTTTTAATCAACAAAGTTTTTATCCAAACTGTCATTTATTATAATATTTATTTATACAGGACGGCTTGGCATGTGTGAGAAAAACTATCGTTCAATGGGAATCTTTGAAAGGTGAAATTGAAAAAAAAAATTGGTAGATTTGTTCACAAAAAATAAAGACAATGAGGAAATCCAGACAGTGATCGCATGCTATGAGAGCTTGCTTGAAAAAAAAACCTACTTGGAATGCATGTTTGGATGAATCTGCCGACGGTTACGCAGAGGTACACGCTGTGTTAAAAAGTTTAGACCTCGAACAGGGACAACCATCAGGAGGCTTAGAACGTGCTGACAGTCATGGTGAAGGTATAATAATTGCTTGGATTATTCTTGTTGAAATTACATTAATATTACGTCTTGTTTACTCTACTTTTATATTAATAACTCATCAAACACATATAGATGCTGAAACAACAGGGATGATAGATGCTTTTGTCAAAGATGGTGTGGTTGATTTAAATTTGAAGGATCCAGGTTTGTTAATTTTTTTATATATACAAGTGTCAAAGTAGTGTTTTTTTAACTAAAACTTTAAAGTTTAATCTTAACTCCTAACATTGTTGTTAGATGTTACTAATGAAGAAAACCAATTTGATGGAGCAAGTTGGAAGCTGGGTATGTCCGATTTTGCTACACCTTCTAAAAACCAAGGTAAAAAAAATTGATGAGTTTTGTTTAGTGTAACATTATGTTAACAGGTCCTGCAGCGGTGATTACCCTTTTTGATACACCGCTCTTCGTTGCTGAAACTGAAGATGCAACCTTGAAAAACGGTTGGTTAAAAAGGCTACATGTCTTTTAAATTGGTTGTGCTCCCTCATGTTTGATTTATAGTTGTTAATTTTTGTTTTTTCGAATAAGATGGGCCAAGTTGGAGTCTAGGAATTTCACAAAACTACGTGACTCCCCCGGTAAAGGTGGATTTAAAAAAGGTACAGTTCTTATATTGGCCAAATTTTATAGAATACAAAAAAGGTTTTGTTAATGTAGATTTTGTAAACTCAGCAGGTGGTGGCGTTGAGGAAAATATGTTACAAGGACCAAGTTGGAGTCTTGGAGTTTCACAAATTGAATGCATGACAGACACCTTGGTTGAAAACGCAAAAGCTCAGGCGCACTTGGAAACGAGTTTAGAAACAGAACAAAGCGAGAGTCAATTTTGCCTTTCCCTGTTGAATGAAACCGCAATTCAAGATTTATCAGAGAAAACGGAAGGTAGAGAACTCAAAGAAAGAAAACGGTTTCACTTTATTACATCCACAAAACTATTAAAAAAATAATACCTTTATAAGTTCTATTACTTTTGTAGATGTTAACAACATGAAGGAAAAAGAACAGCCAGACAATGGTGAAACAGATAAGGCAAACCGTCAAGAAAGAGATGTGCAAGGGGATGTTCATGTTAACGAACAGGGGACAACATGGACTGTAGGAGGGTCGGCAAAAAGTGTGTTCGCAACTATTTTACGTGTTATTTACGTCTTGTTTACGAATTCTATAATGATATGTTACATGTTTGTCACGTGTATATGTTGCTTTGGGATTGTTGGCAGGTGTGGATATCAGGATATGGATAGCCAAAACACATCATTACAAACTGGCAGGGTGCACGAGGGGGGTGAGGTCCAAGTAAACGACAAAATCAAACATAATTTAACTCAACCAGGTATTAGACAAAAAAATTTATGCTGGAATCCAAGTTTGTTACATATTAATTACGTATTATAAACACCTTTGTTCCTGTTTTGCAAAAAAAAATATCAGATTCACAGGGCACTGGCAATGACAAAGTTGATTTGCGTGGCCCAAATTGGAGCTTGGGTGTCTCTCAACATGTTATTTCACAGTAGGGTTAGAAATAAATATATAACTACTTGATTATATTACATAAAGCAAGCACAAAAAGACAACTTAATTGATTTTTTCGGTGAGTGTGTGCAGAAACTGAAATTGGAACGAGCTCACAAAAGGTGGTTGATGCTGAAATGGAACTTGACCAAAATACAATTGACTACAGCCTTGAACAGTTGAATGAACCTTCGCCAGAGAATGTTGAGCAAGTGCCCGCAAAGGCGGATGTAACCAACCCTGAAAATCCAAAATCTACAGTTGAAGGAAAATGGCATGAGGTAGTGTCGAAATTCGAAGCGAATAGAAAGAAACCGGTAAGAGACAAGTGCATTGCTGAAGTCAACAAATCCCCATACGTTATAAGGGGTGTGGATTTGAATAAGGACCTGACCAAAGATGAAGAAACAGTACTTCGATATGTGTTGTATGAGGATGGGTCGAGCGGTGGATTGTTTGGAGATGCCCAGAAAAATGAGTAAGTGTTTCAATGAAACATAAATTATATTCGTGGTCTTATTTTATCAAATGTACTAATAATAAATATTATATAACGCAGTAACAGGGAAAAAAGAAGCATTCGAAGAGAAGAATCTTGACAGGTCCGTTTAGTACATTTGTGCACAACGTATCCTGTGTTTAAAACATATGTATTAAGTATTATGGCCGTTTTACATTAAGACGTTTGTTGTTTAGCGTGTACCGAATACATTTCATGTGTAAAACTTGCGTATTATGGGTGTTACGTATATGTATTTTACGGTGACTTCGTATGTTTTTACAAGTAATTCTTGCATAAAAAAACATATGTATTAAGTATTATGGCCGTTTTACATTAAGACGTTTCTGGTTTAGCGTGTACCGAATACATTTCATGTGTAAAACTTTTATGGGTGTTACTTATATGTATTTTATGGTGAATTCGTATGTTTTTTACAAGTAATTCTTGCGTAAAAAAATGCCAAGTTTCCGTCAACTTAATGGATGACAAATAAAGAATATGTGCACAACATATGTGTCTTTTTAACTTGTATGTAGGAAGATTGTATACAAGGGGAGTAGCGGGCTCGTATTGAAAAAATGTCATTTTTATACTATGAGAGTAAACAATGAGGTAAACAATCAAGTTATAGATGCTTGGGTTGAAGTTTTGAATTTTGAAGAGAAATACAGATCTCCTAATTCGCCTTACAGGTTATTTTGCCCGACTAACGTAATTTTGAGTTACTGATTTTTACTCCTTCCATACTATTTATTCTTTAAAAAATCGTAAGGTGATTGTTAGAACAAAAAAACAGATCGACTGGATGCTGAATAAAGAGGGTGTTGATCCAAAACAAAGACTTGAAAAGTTCACTACCAACATGTCTGGGATGATAGGAGCAAACAACAATCTTAAGGCGTTTGATATGGTCTTCTTCCCTATTTTGGAATTCAGCCATTACTATCTGTTGGTGTTTGAATTAAAGAATCCTGCAATTTCCGTTATTGATAACTTCTATGAATCAATCCCTCTTGTTGGTGTGAAGGACAATGTAGACTACTACATGAAAGATTCCCCGTACAAAGTGGTAGGATTTTTCAATTAATTGATTTATTAATTAATATGGTTTATATGACACACAATATGCAACAGAAGCAGATTTTTGTCGAATTTTTGGAGCGGATTAAACATCCAAAAACAAACGAAATACTTGCAACGCAAATTCAAAAGCTTCACATACCATGGGCGACAAAAACAAATGCTGTGGATTGCGGGATCTTTATGATGAGACATATGGAAAGGTTTATGGGCAGCAGGGTGCAATTCAACTGCGGATTTTCGACAAATGGTAAAAAGAAAAAAATGCCAGCTAAACATGTTAAGGAAGAAAATCTTGCTACATATCATCATGTCTGAGGTAAACAAGGTTGGAGATGTGGTGTGTGAAGGTGCACGAGGTGTGTAAAAGACACGTAACTTGTTGTTTTATTACTTATGTTTATTTTGGAATTTGATTGTATGCTTTAAACTGTTTCTATTGATATGGTGTGATTTTCTTTTTATAATTAAAATGCATTACAAAAAATAGTAGTTTAAAAAAGACAGTACAAGTGTAGGTGGGAGGGGGTATGGTAGGTATCATGACTAAAAGTAATTGTAGTCAAATCAGAAAAGTAAAGGTTGTACTACTAAAAAGTACACTTTCATATCTAATAATATATTTATTTTAATTTATAATTAAAGGTCAAAAAAATGCAAAACTACGTTAAAAAAAAGAGATTCACAACAATGCAAAACAGTAACAAAAAAATTGCAAATCGGCATTCAAAAATGCATTACACAAAAAAAACAAAAGAAAAAAAGAAAAATGCAAAACTGTAAAACATTTGAATATATAAGTTTAAATTGAAACTTAACGTATACAACATTTAATATACACGTAACTATGATGGATTTTTGGCGTTTTTTTGATTTTCTTGTTAACGCAATCAGTAAGATAACCATTCCATGGTTCTCAAAGTACGTCACTTAGTTAGTATGGTGAGAAAGACTGAATGTCTAACTTACTGACATGTTAACAAGAAAAAAAACAAAAAAAAATTGCTACAAACGTGCTAAAGAGTTAGTTGTTGTGGTCAGAGACAATGAATGCGTGTGATTTAAGAGATATAAACAACAACAACAAAATAAACATAAATGAATCACATTTACAGCTTAATTACGTATAATGTACGTTAGTTATACGTAAAAATAACTTGTCCATTCAACTGATAAAGATTTACTGTTACATTTAACTACTACCACAAAAAAATTCAGCCATAAATCTTACAATTAGAGTTACATGTTAAACTAAAAACATTGTTAACCCTACAAAGTTCTTAATTTTAATATATCCAAAAAACCCCACGCACAAGAGTTGATAGTAACTCTATTCGTCGGAACGCTTTTTCTTGCAATTACGGGAGTCATGTCCCGTAACGTACTTCTGACATGTCCGGCAAAGCCTTGGAGTCTTAAAGGACTTTTCAACAGCTTTTTCCACAGCCCCTACCAATCGACATGACTTGCCACAACCTTTGTTACGGATACCCTGAGGATTCGTACATTGCATGTCAACATCCAAGCTCCCGCCCACCAAATTTTGGATATCTTCAACATTAGAATCTTGTCTATTCGAATCCACTGAATCAGAATTAACAGTACTGGTTAGTTCTTTAACCTTCTTGGCAAAAACCTCAAGACCCTCAGTGTCATATCGAAGACTATCAACACAAGTAGATATCAAACCCAATATCTCATTCCTGAGCACAGACTGTGGAGAATTGTCAACACCGTAACGATACTGGAGTTCAAATATCCTTTTGGGTAGAACATCTTTCATCCATTGTTTGCGTAATCAGAAGGTATGCCCTATTTTTTTGACGCAAAAAACATGACGACACAAGAACCCAATCCTAGTAAAGTTGCGACATGATGAGCAATCATAGCCCCCGTTAGTAGCCGTTGTATGAACCTGAAAAAAATATTAAAATAAATTATACACGTTCAGATCTAATCGAAAAAAACTGAAAACACATATTAGTTAACCGTAAAAAATGTGTAAAATTAGTGTATTTTACGTGTTACTTAAATGAAGATTCTTATCTATCTAAGTAAGTGTTGGAAAGAAAATACAAGATTGATGAAAAATAAAACCTGAAAACATATATTAGTTAACCGTATAAAGATGTAAAACTGACGTAAACATATGAAACAAGTAAGACGAGTTAATCATATGTTACAAAACGTTTAAGTAGACGTATATCACGTGTAACCTGAAAAACATTTGTAACATCGTTGTTTTTGTTGAGATGCGTTACAGAGTACACCACCCCATCATCTACATGATCAGTTTGAGAAACAAAGCAATACAACTTTCCCTTCACGATCTCCTTCTGAACTTCCATAAATATCGAACGAGTGTATAATTCAAATGCATGTCTCTCTATCTCTAAACCTGATAAAGACTGATATGCTATGGAAGATGTTTTATACTCCGCCAAACGTTGCCTATAACGCTGACTTTCAATGGAAGTGTCATAGCACAAGATAAATTGCACTAAAGTATTGGCACCGCTAGAATTGACTTTGAAAGAAGCGTTCGAACTCTCACACCTAGACGTCGTCTTCATTAGGCAACACATTGGTATCTCTCTAAAAAAGGCAAGAACCCATTGTTCACGAATTGCATACATATCTCTCAGCCAACTATGTTCTGATAATTGAAACCTGGTAATAAGATCAGACCAACGACTCTCAAATGTAACGGGAGATATGAACAAATTCCACATCAAACGATGCATGCACGCACGAAAGTCGGTATTGTTTAACAAATCGCTGGAAAGCTGGTTACATAAAAACAAAGATTAAATAAAAAAACAAACATAAAACATATGAATACGTGTTAAACATATACAAGAAAAAAACCTTAAGTGGTAGCTTTTTCATGACACGCCACATGCATAAACGATGACGTGATTCTGTTAAAACTTGCGAAATAGCTTGCTTCATTGAAGGATCTTGATCAGTTAGAACCAACATCGGTTGTTTCCCATGTGCTTTGATAAAGGCATTTAGCAACCACTTGTATGACTCAATCGTTTCACTATGCAGCAATCCAGCACCAAACGTTACACAATTTTTGTGATGATCAACACCGGTAAAAGGGACAAATATCATGTTGTACCTAAGTATTAAAAAAATTAATGTTAAACTAAAAGTCTTATAAGGCTTACGTAGACATTATGTTAAACTAAAATTACATGAAAATCTTTAATAATCAAAAATGTTTAATACAATAAATGTTACACAACAAATTGGGAAAAATCATGTTGTAGCTATGTAAAAACAAGTAATACTTATGTAAACTAGTTGTAATATATATGTTTACAGAACTAAAATTACATGAAAATCTTTAATAATCGAAAATGTTTAATACAATAAATGTTACACAACAAATTGGGAAAAATCATGTTGTAGCTACGTAAAAAACAAGTAATACTTATGTAAACTAGTTACAGAAAAAAAAATTTATTTAGTTACTTAAACATCTTGTAAAATAAATATTTTATGGTAAAGAATACGTAAACTATGTATACTAAATAACCATCTTATTTACATGAACCTGATAATCTTTAATAATCGAAAGTGTTGGATACAATAAATGCTACATAAAAAAAATGAGAAAATCATGTTGTTTTTACGTATCAATTATGTAAACACATAAACAATATGTAATGTATATGTTTGGTGAAAAAATATTTTATTTAAATACTTGTTTGTGTAGTATGTCGCGTCAAATGCAAGCACGTCTCCAAAAAACTCATAATTTTTCTTTGATATCTCATCAGCCCAAAACACATGCCTCAGCTCGCCTTTTACCACAGAAAAATCAAAGTAAAAATCGGGAAGAGTTTTCACACGATCACGCAATCGATCCAGAAGTAATTGGGAGTCCCGATTGCCTATAAAAAGACGGATGGCTTGGCTGAAATTTTTAAAATCAGTGGGGGTACCATTCACTTTATGATGACCACCCTTGATTGACACTTGAAGCCTATGAGCTATGGTTGGACCTATACGATTCAATGTCATGTGATGGATAAATTGTTTTGTTGAAAAAGATAGTTTACGACCTGCTTTCGTTAAATCCCGATTATATAGCTCCACCAACGGAGGTTGTGACACTCAACAAACTTATATATAACAAAACTTGTTTCGCCTTCTGAAACTTGAACAGATATATGAGCCTTACAATCAGTGACTTTGAATGAACTTTTCCGAACATACATAGAAGATTCATCTAACGTATCAAATCGTCGCTTACTCTGAGGTCTGCCAGCTTTGTTACATCTAAGGTATTTGTGTGTCACCTGCTCGCTTTTATTTTTTTTCGTTTGTCCAACACGAACAGAAAAACCAGAACATTCAGCATAATTCTTGTACATTTTAATAACATCACTCCAAGACCTATAGGTAGCGCCAACAGTGGGTTTGGTATGTCGGTCTTGATTAGGACACCACACCTTCGTGCCATTTGGTGTTAGAAACGTGTGACATCCTTGAACATCTTCTCCTTTTTAAACAAAAGAAGATTTTAAAAACATTAAGACTGCTATGTAAAATATATGTAATAAACGCGTAAATGCAATGAAAAATTAAAAAAAAACTCACCAAGTACTAGGGTCAGTCCAGTGGATTCTTCGGTTATTGTTACATCATTCGAAAGTGGGTGTTCTTCAGTATAAACAACATCGGCAACATCTAAATGGGATTTTTATATTAGCTCAAGTGTTGTTAAAGTTGGCATGATGAGTTAAAAATCATAGAAAAAATTTGAAAAATTATCAGTGTTTAATGGCTGTTCATTACAGTTTTCGTAGATCAACGGCATTGGAACATATACATCATCATCAAACCTTGGACCATCGTTTAAGGGAATTGCTGTACGTTTTGCGCGGCAAAAAAAAAATTAAGAACAATGTAAAAGAATAACACTACATAAAAATAAACATAAATAAAAATAAACCTTCAATGTCTGATAACATAAAAGATTGTTCCTCGTATCTTTTAATCAAAGAATCAAACGTGTTAACTTCAAGGATAGAATCCATTAATGCACGCAAAAAGTTTGCTACTAAGAGGGTTTCATTCAATTGAATAGAGGTTTATGGAGGTTTAAAGAGAGGTGGTCTTGATGATTCAGAAAACTTTGAATGGTGGTGTGAAAGGTATGAGTTATTATCAAAAACAAATAGTACAAAATGACATGATGCATGTTTTACAATAAAAACTTTTCATTAATGAGTGACATGATGTGTGTCAGACAACCTTACCAAAAAAGTACACCAAATCTCTACAACTATCAAATAAAATATTAAAATAATTTATAAAAGCAAAAGGTAATTTCAAACGAGCGGGAAAAAAAAGGTATTTCAAAATGCAGTTCTAATATGTAACAACACGCTTACTGCAACGTAAAATACATGTTACAGATAATAAAAAAACATCAGTATCTGGTTACAATAATTATCCACTTTTTATATTGGTAATAAATAACACGTTAAGTAGGTGACGGTGGCGAAAAAACGGAAAACACGATCGAAAATTAAGGGTTTGAAAATAAAAGGGTAAGACACTAGTAACAATATACAAGATTTACTTTTTGGTATAGGTAAAAAAACAAATCTTAAAAAATTTATATGATCAGAGACGATGTAAAACGTATGTAACAACAATAATTGATTTGTACGGTGTATGCAATAAACACTATATGACAAAAGAATCTATGGGGGGAATGAAAATAATAAAAAAGTACATACATGGTAAAATGACGAAATTGACCTTGGGATTAATTTTAATAAAGATGATGATGTGGCAAAATATAGACCACATAAAGGAGTTTTCTCAGTTTTCTCAATGAGGAGTGATTTTCATTTTATACTTTCCATATATATATATATATATATATATATATATATATATATATATATATATAAGTCATTACAAATACACAATAGCTGAATTAGAGTGTTATTACTTCGCATTCATGATGACAAGCCCAATGTAACACAACATTAGAATCTTATGCTCATTGGTCCATTCAATCTATCTTAGAGGTGGCCAAACCGGGTTTTTTTTTGAACCAGAACCGGTGCCGGTTTCGATCTACAAAGTCAAGAACCGGTTTCGGTTTTTGACCGGTTCCAACCGGTGTTTTGCCGGTTCCGGTTTTGGCCGGTTCTGGTTTCGGTTTGACCGATTTAAAGGTGGAACCGGTTCCAATTTCTCTGAAAACCCGGAACCGTCTGTACCCGCCGGTTCCGGTTCGGTTCCTCGGTTCCGGGGTTCCGGGTACGTTGACCACCTCTAATCTATCTATTATTCTGTTATAATAAAAAGAATGTTTATATTTATATGTGAATATAACAATTAATAACATGTGTTAATATCATATTCAATTTCAGATAATTATTCACATATCAATTTATAATTAATAGCAATTTAACAAATAAATCTTATTTTTATGTTAAATTAAAATAATCCTATTTGTGTTGTAACAAATTTGTTTAATATTATTTTTTAACATTTATTTCATTATTATTAAGACTAATTATTTATAGTATTATGTTTTGAATCAAAAGAATATTGTATAAATATAGTCCTAACTTATGCATAAAATTTATATTTTAATCAAAATATAATTAATAAGAATTATTTTCCGCTAGTTTTATAACTAACATTTGTACAACATTAATTTTATTTATCATTCCATAATATACCACGTTAAGGGGTAGGATATATTATTTTTTATTTGGGAGATGGTAAAGGATAACGGGTAGTTTATTGATTGTTTAAAATTTAACCAAAAAAAATATATACAGTTCATCCCCTCTAAGGACCACCGATATTACATTTTTACTAACAGTTTAGACTACAAATGTGATTTCTCGACGTTAAGAATTATCAATGCAAAATCAACATATCACAGAGACAAACCTTATAGTTAACACTAATAAATATATATTTGTATTTGTTCAAACCTGTTGTACAGTTTTTAACTTTCTTTTAACAATAAATTCTTACACCAACTCATCTTCGATAGGGTTTGAACTCCTACAGTGACTTTGTTATTTAAACCTAAAAACCTACCCACATCTAATATCTTATGCCTTAAATGGCAATATCTTAGTGAAGAAAAACCAGCCTTAAACTCAACATTTTTATAAAATTATATAAATATAATTTTAAAAAATTACATATAAAAATTTCAAGCAAATTAATCCCTAGTCTCTACCCCACCATTTGACTAGCGTTGATTTCTATAATACTGGTCATAACACTATTACCACCTTTATTTCCATCTTAAGTATACAAATCACTTTCATAGATGTTTCATCATCCAACTCTTGATGGCCTATAGCCCAATGCTATATACAACTCTCAAAGCCATAATTCTTGTATATATACACCAATGGTTGATACCTGCTTTTGATGACACAAAAACTCAGCCTTCCCTATAGAGCCCGGCTAAATTTAGCAGGCAAGGCGTTGCAACAAAACAAAAGGTGTTTGTTTCGTGGGTCAAGTCAGGTCGAGTCAAGGCAAAGGTAGTGATTTTTCTTCAGCAGCTTTGAAATCAAGAAAATCCTCATAAGGATCAGACTCACTAGAAGAATTGCTTTCATATGGTGTGGTTTCTACTGGTGAAGATGGAAGTGATGAATCTCTTTGCTGTGAAGGTGCACCTGATCATCAACAATAGAAGCCATGTTATTCAAAAATAAATTGTTTTGTTATTTTTTATTTTGTTTTATATGAAAGAAATGACAAGTGTAGATGTGTAAATGAGTCGAGCCGGCTCATGAGCTACTTGTAATTAGCTTGCTAAAAGCTCGACTTGAGCCAAGCTTAATTGACCTTGAGCTTTTTATTGAAGTTTGATAAACAAGCAGGCCCAAGTTCAAGCTTCACTTATCGAGCTCAAGTAGGCTCACGAGCCTAAACGAACCTGCTATTTATATAATTTTTATTTACTATATTAAATATAAATTTACATAAATAATCATTACTTTATTTATTTATAAAATTATAATAAAAAGAACTAAATAATAATATATTTAATAAATGACAAATGAGTTGAGCCTTAGCCCGAGCCTAAGCCAAGCTCGAGCCTGAAAATCTAAGCACCAGCCGAGCTCGAGCTTTAGGAATAGAGTATGAAACGAGCCAAGATCAAGCTCAAGCTTTCCATAAGTTAAACGAGCCGAGCTCAAGCTTGGCTCATTTACACCCCTAGACATGTGGCACTAACCTTTCTTGGGCCGAAACTTTTTGGTGCCTCGTCTAAGGAGTTTTCTAGTAATAGTTAGTTGTCGGGCAAACGGGGAGTATTCTGTATCACTTTCACTATGATCACCACCACTCGTTCTAAACACAAACGCCTTTGCCTTGCGCCGCTGAGAGTGGAATAATCCTCTTATTGAGGTCACAAATCCTTCTCCTGCACCCTCAGGAGGTCGTTTAGGCCAAGTTATTGGGACCTGATCTGCTTTACCACTAGGACCACCACCATCACTGTCACTAAGATTCAGATCAGTTGTAGGTATTCCAGACAACGTTGTTTCTTTTCCATGACCATGTAATTTATCTTTGAACTTCTTACCCTGTACCAATTCAGTTTTGTTATGCGTTTAGATTTTTTAAGAAATTATAATATTTTACTTTTTAATGAGATAATATGAGAAATTGTTTTGTCTAATGAGCATTATTACCTGCATTCCAGTGACTGATTTGAGGACCCCCCAAATTATATGTTTCTTAACTCTTGAGAACAGCCTCCTCCATGTACCAGTAAATTCTACACGATGAAATGTGTCCATAAGCAACCTTAGATCACTTACAGCAAATCTGGAACCTTCATAGGTCACTAGCAATTCAACCTGTACCGTTATAATGAAACAAGATTTGTTATTACAGTGTGTGTGTGTGTGTGTGTAAAAGATGCAAATTTTGATCCACTTACATAAAAAAGGATAAATTTATGTTATTTTTCATTGTAAAGGTTAAAAAAGTGAAAATGGAAATGAATCAGATTGGTCAAACACTAGATTATTTGGTTTAGAAAGACGCCTAATGTTCGAGGTGATCAGAAAAGAGCCACAGGGCCTTGAGGCAGTACCTCAAGTACAAAACTGTTCAAAATTAGAATTTGTGAAAGGCAACCAAAGGGATGAAGAAATTATGAAAGGTTCACCGATAAAAAGGTGATACGTAAAACAGACAAAAGAGACACAGCTTCATATTGTTAAAGAAAACTTATTTGGTTGTATATAGAGCAACACCTCACAGAGATGATGTGTGCGCCTCGCGCACCATCTTTTGGGACCTATACACCTTGATACGTCTTGCTCTTCTACATTACTGATTTAGTATGCCTTTATAATCATCTATGACATAGTAATATTTAATAAATAGTTTTTAACAATCAGTCTTCTGAGTTCCTGTTTTAAAGCACACCAAAAGTTACCCTTTTCTTACCTGCCAACTGTTTAACCTTTACATAAATCATGATATTTTGGTGCTTGTGCAATTGACAAACCTGACTTATCTTGATATTATGAAATTCCCTCATGACCCTTGGCCTGGACCTTTTCTCATCATTCGGTTTCCCTAACTTCTTTTCTTCTTGAGAAGAACGACCAGTTTTTGCAGTTTTTGATTTATTTTTACTGGACTCATCCTGTAGCTCAACACTTCCACATGATTCAATCTTTGACTGTGGGGCACTCAAAGAGTGTGTTTGTAGCATAAGTTCATTAGTAACGGATTCTGCTACAGATTCTTCGCATGCTGAAGTTCGTACTAACTCAGGTGATGTGGTTTTCCCATTCTGCCCCTTTAATCCCTGCATGGTTATTAACAATTGGTTGTAATATGTATCTACATCTTTACATGACATTATAATTTGAAAGGTAGTAAAACTAACATGAACTGAATCAGCTTGGGTGGAGAAATAATTGCTTCGGGATGTTGATGACAATGACAGGTTAGATCTAGTGGACCCCTCTGGTTCTTTTGATGAGTGACTGCTTGATGCAGAAGCCTCATTTACAGCGAGACTCTTTTTTCCTCTTCTTATACCAGAAGTAGTTGACACCTTCCAAGCTTCCTGTTTGTAAAAATAAAATCATATTAGTAGTCATAGTTGACGGACTGATTACTTACTGAAAAATTAGAAAGTATTCCGGGTCAACCCAACCCGCCCCTTTTGCCAATCCTAGAACTAGTCAACTGAAGGCCACCAAACCTGGCGACGTTGGCTATCTTGCTCCTCTTCTGGGAAAAAGTACCCCCACATCATTCTGTACATTTGCTCAGTCAAATGTATTTTCAGCGGGTAAATATCCACCTTCAATAAGTAAACAGCAGATTTAATTAAAATAAGATGATAAGAATTTCAACCCAACTATACTTCAGTGAATACTACTTGTTTTAATTAATTGGATACAGATAAAGATGTTAGTCATGCTAAACTAATCTTGCAATTATTCATTAGTTAGAGGATAAGTTAGTAAAGTTAATATAGAAAATTTCAAATAAAAACTCGATGACTATACAACTCAAATCTTTCTATCCAGGTACCCTTTTGTTGAAGGTAGTTCAAGCTGAGAGAGATTTTTCAGTAGGTGGCTTATTAAGTATGCCGTCAAATCCCAGGACCCAACTCAGTATATGATTTAGATTTTGATTAGATTAGGTTATTGATTACTTGGAGATCAAGTTTAGGTTTTATTACAAATAGGAGTCTAGGGAGTTTTATTTTATTGTACCAAAAAATTCAGATTTAATAAGAAAACAGGTCGTGGAGGGTTTCCACAAAAATCCAGTGTTGGTTTTGTTCATACTTTATGGGCAGATGCAATTGAGTTTCAGCAGGGGCTTCTAGTCATGGGTTTGTATTATGTCAGTGTAGAATCACATCTTAGGATTATTGTAACTACATGCTCTATGCCATTGCCTTCTAGATGAAAATTATATGCACGCTTGAACAAGGTGATTTGCTAGATCAATGAACCCATTAGTAATTTAGTATACTTAAAAAATCTGCACACATTAACACACTCACATCATATTAATATTATACTATACAAATAATTATGGGACTCAAAATTTGTGTGGTGGGAACAGGCATATGTAGTGCCCATTTTGACCTTATAAAGATCATTAAAGTTGACAAATCCTACTCTTGATACAATTTATATGAAGCAGCGAGTGGCAAAATTTTGCACCTGGAATAACTCAATAGGTGAGTTGCCATCCTTTGGAGCACCTTGTTTTGCATCTACACGAAGCATCACTTTCCTGCAGCCTCAAAGAGCAAGTGTAAGTTTATATCAAAATATATACACTAAATTCAAGCATTATACACTGCAGAAGAAAAAGAACAGTTACATACTTGCCCCATTCAGGAGGAGGATTCCATGCTGACAGAAGCATGTCAGATTTCGCATTAGGCAGACAATTTCTCACAACAAAGTACTTTGTTGTGAATCGAGCAAGACCAACATCTTTATAGTCTCTGTCAAAATCATATATCTACAAACAAGATTTTTAATTAGATTCATTATGAACAAAAGTCCATGGTGTTGAGCGTGATGTTCAACAACCATAAAAGCACAAACAAACAAACTTACCCAGTATATTCCCACTTATCAGTAGGGTCTAGGGGGAAGATGGACACAAACCTTACCCCTATCCCAGTTGGGATAGAGAGGTTGTTCCGAAGGAGTCCCCAGCTCATAGAAACAAACAAACATAATAACAACCATAAAAGCACTAGAAATTAAAAAATAATAACAGAAACAAGTGGTAAAAATCATGAAAAATGTTCATTTTGATGTTAAAGATAGGCAGACTAACCATGTCATTTATTTCAGCCTCTGCAAAAGATTTCCCATCCACAAACATTCCCCAAACCACTTTCTTGATTTGCAAAGATATGCGCATAGCACATGAAGGGCTTTTATTCTTCTCTTTCTCCATAAGTCGAAGCTGTGCAGCTTTCTGCATGGCCATCCTAAAAGACGCAGCAGCTATCTTTCTAGATTTTTGTGCATTTGCCAATTCTTTCATTAGTCTTTGCACCTGTAAATGTGAACTTTTAGCTCTCATACTTAAGATAAAAGTTAAACTTTAGGCATGAAATTTGCAGATAATATATAGTTGATAACTTTTGCATCTTACCAGTATGGATCTTCCACCAGTTACCATCCAAATATTCCCTTCTTTATCTGAATTTGTATCTCCAGAAGTATCTGTATGCAGGGAAAGCTTTCGGATATCATCAAAAAGCAAGTTGCGGGCCCGTTCTTTCTGTTCAAGATTGACTCGCTCCAGCTCTACTTCTTCAACACCATCAGGAACCACTTCATCTGCTTCTTCCTCAAAGTCTTCATCATCTTCTGCTGATTTGGGAAGACTACTCCTCCTAGGCCTGAAATAAAACTTCAGTCAAATGGCCAAAGTACATAAAAAAGGTTGAGCTAGCCAACATTAATTCTTCTCTTACGCGAAAGTTGGATATCAAAATTTAGTCAACTGGAATAAAGACTTCCTGATTGAGAGTGGTATATGTGGGTGATAATAACTTGCAGTCTCAAATTCATCATATCTTAAAAAGTTTATTCCAAATTACTGAGAATAATAGACATTAAGAGCATGGTAAATTAAGATATTCTTACTTGGGAAGCCTGGCAAAGAGTAGATTGGTCAAAACATCAAGCATAACTTGAAACTGACGAGATGTCATCGATGCCGTTATATTTTGAGAATTGAATGTGAGTTCTTTTAAAGGTTTGACCTGCAATCCAGAGATTTTAAATACTAATACTATATACAAATTTGAGAGTGTACATAGCAATCCATAGCACATGACTATCATAAACAAGCACACCTTTAGATCTGTTGTTCCACCTTTATGTCTGGTATAGCGAAAGTACATATCACATGGCATAAACACTCTTTCAAGAAGGGCCCCGGTGCGCTTTATTTTTTGTGAGCTTCTACGAATCTTTGGTAACCATTGAAGTCCAGCCCCTGGATCAACATCAGTTGGAGCAACATGAGCCTGCACGTGTTCCAACATCACTGATAGTTCCATACGATTCCATGTTAATTCAGGTTGGGTTTCAGGATTATTCACATCTCCACTCCCCAGTGCTTGTTTTATCATCTCAATACCCACATTTAAAACTGCATGAAATGAACGAGCTAAAACTCTCCCACTAACAGCAGCAAGCAAAAATCTACCCTGTGAAAGCATAAATCAATAATTAATTAATATAGTTTGCTAAAGAAGTTCAGTTCTAACAACATAAAAACTTACATTGGCATCATCAGAGTGAAGATTGAATTGTGGCTCGATAACATTTACCATGAAACGACGAGTGCCCTCTTCATCAGAGTCATCAAATCCATGTTTGTCTATCATTTTACAAAAAAATGAATATGATTCTACATAAAGGATAATAATTATGATAAAATGTGAAACCTGTAATGTTATCATATGAATGTGGTTTTGTACCAATAGCACCAAATGATTGACTGTCTCCTTTAGTTGAATTTGGTAAGGACGAGTTTGACCCAGATGCTTCCTTTTGTTTAGACGAACTTGCACCTTGACCAACAGTAGGGTTCTTTGAAGCATCTTCATGAGGAGTTTCCTTTATATCTTGTACCTGGTTCCCTTCTAGAAGCTTCCTCTGGGCATACTGGCGGGAAGGAGAAGGCTTTGAAGGTGCAAATGCTTTAGATAACTCCCCAACCCATGACCAAACAGCATTTCTGTTCTCAATTGTCCATAGTAGCTTCAGTCCGTAGACAAATATTCGGCGACAGTTATCAGCTATCACCACATTATAACCATCATCCTCACTTGGATCAGATCTTGCTTGTTCATCACTCTCACTTCCATTTTCAAATTCTGACCTAACATATGTCATCTCAGAATTTCTTCTGCCAGCTTCTTGCCATGCAAGCAGTCTTGCCGGATCTGCCTTAGGTGATTGCCTTCTAATTGTAAAATAATCAGATGACAACAAAAATCCATCATCACGATGCCATTCTGCAGTAGTTTTACCATTGCCACTGTTTTCATTTACAAATCTTTCCGTGGATGACGATTTTGAACTTTTCCTTGTCATTTGAACAACTTTAATAACACTTGAGCAATCATCTTTATTGAGAAATACTTTAGGCATATGAAGATCAAGACCCTGATACACAAGATCAAGAAGGTCACGTTTGCTCTCAAATGTAAACTTTTGCTTACCGCGACTGTAACACATTTCGAATTTTAACTTTGTCATCTTAAATGTCAGTCCTTTAGCTGGATCATTAACATCTAACGACATGTGTCTTAAAATGGTTGGAGTTGAGTCAATCCGGAACATAAATTCTGTCATGACTTTGTCTAATGAAAGATTACCAGACCTAGGAATTCTTGGGACATCAAAACGTGGCCATCGAGAAAAATAACGCAACTTGTGAGGAGGAATGTAGTTCAAGTTCCAGAATTTT
Organism: Mikania micrantha; assembly: GCA_009363875.1. NCBI lineage: Eukaryota > Viridiplantae > Streptophyta > Magnoliopsida > Asterales > Asteraceae > Mikania > Mikania micrantha. Next base: position 61,886,567 of record CM018684.1, read on the forward strand.
AGGAGCCAAGCAAAATCATGTGGACCAACATTTAAAGTTGGTGAATTAACTGAATCACTTTCCAATTTATATGAATCATGCAAAGCAGAATCAAATGCAACATAACCATTACTGGAGGACTGTGAAAGAGATATGATGGGTCTGAGAGAGAAATTCCACCTCAGCGATAGTGAAGTAGATCTAAAAGGATCATATATCTTATCACGAGCAGCACGTTCAGAAGGAAGCGCAAATAAATAATGGTTGAGTGGGTTGCCCGACTCACATTCCCAATCCATTGTAACCTCAAGAGTAAAGCTAGGTGCGACTAGAAAAGCACCACGTGTGTCAGATGGCGGTTTAATTGTTGAATTTCGAAGCAAATTCTCCAAACTGCTTGTAAACATCTTGAAGTCCTTTGCTGAAACATTTATACGCCCATCCGAATGTTTGAGTTCCATATATCCGGAAGAAATTTGAAGCTTATCATCTTTTTCATACGGATCAGTTGTAGCAAGAATATGAAATGTGCTTTCAGAAAAACACAGTGTCGTCTGTCCATGAATATAACTTCTCATCTCATCCCACCATGGCAAGCTTTTTTCTTTCTTTGGGGGTATAATATTGGAAGAATTTGGGTTTCTGACACTTAAGTTAGCCCTGCGTAAAGCTACTGTAAATGCATAGCTTAAATCAGCAAAAGCAGGTTCATAACCAACTCCATAAGATATTTCTCCTGTATGGAAAAGTAATGGTAAATCCAAATATGTTTTCATCGGTGGAGTGGTGCCACTAGCTGAACGATACATTTGCACCTTTCTCCCTCTACCAATATAAACATCATGCAGAATTTGGGGTTGAAAAGGCGTCGCCTGCAATAAAAATTCAGAACCATTTTCTTTTATTCATAAAAAAGAATAGCTAAAAAGGGTTGTGGCAAATGCGTATAGTCATCCAATAATCCTAAGTCAATTTTTATTACATACAGCCTTCTACATTGTTTTATTCGAAGTATTATATTACTATCGTAGTACTATAGTTTTTGTAATCGTAAAATGGACAAAAAGTTTTGCCTTCTACCAAAAAGGACGTGTTTCCACCACAACATAATTTGATCTGTTACCTAACCCAGCCAAACCGCCACCTCTAATCAACAAAACAAAAGGAATATAATGAGAAAAGGAGAATATGACTGTAATCTGACCTGTTGAGCAAGAACAACTCTACCTTCACATTTGCCAGAAGTACCAGCTAGAAGTGGATAAGTATAGTTTCTAAGCTGAACAACAAGAGAGCCTGTCTGCAAATTAAGATTGCATCCATAAAGGCGGGAAAATGGAATTTTATATTCCAGAGCAACTGGATCAAGCTTCTGTATAAAATCTATCATTCCAGCTTCACCACCTTCGATTGCTGATAAACTTAAATCAAGCTCTGTTGCGGTGACAGAAAAAAGAGATGTTCTTGAGGTGCTAAGCTTAAAACCAGACTGAAATTCGTCCTGAAAAGCACCAGATCCTTTGGTTGTTACAAGGTTCTGGCATGCCTGATAATAAGAACGAAATGATTGTTTATAAATCTCTTCTTTAAGCTTTTCAACAGATGATGTATCCTGCAAATTAATCTCTTCTCCACCAACTTGAAACATGCCTTTGTGAACAGAATCATCTTCATCAGCAACTGCAGAAGATTGGCTCCTTTTCGCAGTAATTGACTCGAGCAAAGTCAACCGAACAGCCAGTTCACGAGCCTCTTTTTTCATAAGTTGATAGTGTTCATCAAGCCAACCTTGTAACGGTTCTTCTTCAATGTCAGCAGTCACCTTACGTATAGAGCATTTTATACAACCAATTTTCGAAGAATTAGGTTTTTTAGGTTTTGCACCAGATTCTTTGACCGGAAATATTAATTTCTTCTTAGCAGCAGTTATAAGCTTCAAAGCACGCAACATTTCCTCAACAGAATCATCAAGAGCACGCAGCTGTAATCTGTATGGCATGCAAATATGTATATCAAATGCTTGAATCATCCAATCCGACTTGGCATCTGACTCAGACTTTGTACTCGGTATGCAGGAAATTTGCATCCTGCCACTTTTAAACACTCTTGATGAATTGAAACTAAGCATAAGTCCTTCAAGAAGTACACCTATACGTGCATTTTCAGAAAAAATTGAGTGAGCTTGAATGATAGCTTCAACACCGTCTCCAGCTTCAGCAGTTATAGTAAGCATCTCGATATCAATAGCAAAAAGAGATTCCTTTTTTCTTTTATTCTTTTCTGACTGTAACATTCCCATAGATTCTTCTTTTGGAACTACATTATCTTTACTAGAATAAGTCTCCTTCTGATTCTCAATCAGCAGCTTCAGTTGTAACCCTAGGTCCATCAATGCTAAATGGGCATCTGGCTCCCACCTGGCAGTAATATCAGTGGCACTAAAAAGGGAGCAAACAGCTACTTCTCTAAGACCTCCAGATCTCCTTACAAACTTTGCATTCTGCAAGTCAACTAATGTCACTTTTGTGCCTGAATCTTTGTCTTCTAAAAACTCTTGATACACAGATCGAGCTCTTTCAAGCTCCAATTGAGTGGACTGTTTTTCCTTATTCAAGCACAAGCTAAAATGATAAATATCTATGCCTACAATGCATTTTAATGATTTGTGTTTGTCTGAAATTGTTGATTCTATCTTTGAAGTGCGTGGGGTCCCATCAGGTAAAACACTAATAAGAACACGCCCACCTTGTGATCCATAATTTACAGATTTTGGGTCCTCGATAACTTCATTTTCCAAGCCTATGTCACTGCACATATTTATAGAGCAACGTTCCAGATTAAATTTAATAAACCGAATCCCTTTTCCAGATGATTTTGTTGAACGCCCTACCCGGGATGTTTTAATAGATGGGGATGAAGCTTTTAACAGTGTTTTAAACAAGAAAGCAGCTACTAGCAAGGACTGAACACGTTTAAATGTTAAGTTCAAACCCATGGAAGTTATGTCAACAGATAAAGCCAATATCAACTTTGAACTGTCTTCTTGAGGCGGGTCCTTCTCCTTTTTGCCCCAATCCAGGCTGATTTTTGCTATGTGCAGTAACGAACCAGTATTTGTTTCCACACCAAAAAGAGTTTCTCTCAAAGAATCTTGATACTCATCTGCCATGTGCAAATTCAGTTCTCCGAGTTCCAAGTGAACTGCAGTGCCTGAACTAGATATATTGTTGGCAAAGACATGTGAGGACTGTGAGCAACCCTGAAAATCCCAGAAGAAAAGAATGCCAACATACATTAGCTTTACTAAAACTTCCTAAAGGTAAGAAATAAATTAACCAATTGCATTAAAAGTATCACATGTTAATTAAAGGTGAATAAATCGAATGTTTTGATACTATACAAAAGAGGCAGCAATTCAATCCACCTGCACATGAGTACATCTCAGTTTATCTTTTATCTCAAAACACACCAAAAATATAAATTAAAATTTAAGAAAATAGCTCAAAAAAAATCAGTCAAATTGGTTGAGAGTCACACAAAGTGCATCTATAATGTATAAAACCTCCTAAACCATTTCTAATCATGTTTGACAAAGTGTAAAAATTTTTAAAACATTGAATGATTTTTAACAAGCCAAGCAGCCCAACCAGCCAATTTGCAACCTCTACTTGATAGAATATTCATCAAACATAAAACTTGCAATGTCGGCTTTTCCTTAGCAAACTTCTATTTGCATGCAACTACTATAGAGACCTTTAGGGAAAACCTTGAGATTATGGCAAAAACAAATCACTTACATGATAAATCGGCAATCCACTTAAATTAAAAAGCACAACAGTCATCTCTGGAGCTGAAACCGTGCATGTCCACATAATTATTTTAGAACCACTTGACTGGACCATTACCGGAGTAGCATTTTCATCTCGAAGCACTATCTTTTTCGTCTTTGATGAGCTCAATTTCATCAATGGCCTCAATCTTCCCATAAATAAGTTGCATTGGGTGCCACCAAGCTTTACATCAAATTCAGATCTTATAGGTGATGTAGGCTGAAAAAAGAAGAATTAAAAAGTTAAGAAAATGGTTTCATGAAACAATGTATGAAAATCGTATAAATGTACCTGCAATGGAATGTAAACCGAGGAAATGACAGCAAGCTTCAATATGTCAACCATAGAATTTTTGGCTTCTTTAAGAAGCTATATTATAACAAAGAGACTCATTAGAATGAAACTATAAACAACATTAATGACATTAAAGGCCAAGATATAGAACATTACTGTTACACCCATACATGAATCTCACTGAAATCTAATTGAAGATCAAGACGTGTGCTTTCTCCTATATCTTCAACAAACCGAGACTTCACACTCTTTAACTGGATGCCCATTATGTTATTCTCTATAACAATAGAGTGTTCTTTATGCACAAACTTCGCATTTAACTTTGGCAAAGTAAGACAAACCTAGTATAGAGACAGAGAGACCTTGCCAATTAATATAAACATTAATCTTGACTAAATATATACAACACTTTCTAACCTTTTCTGGGATGAATGAAGTGTACTTAGTAACAGCCAAAAGGGCAGAATTTTCATTTCGTTGCTTTTTGACAATGTTTTGTTCAATGTTTGATTGTAGAAGTTCATCACCGTGGGTGCCAGACGATTTATTTCCGAAAATTAGTTCCTCATTTAAGTTAAAAGAGATTTCACCAATTGAAATGTCTACATTTTTCACTACGACACCTGCTTCCCTGCAGCAAAAGTAATAATAAAAGCATTAAATTTTACTAGAAGAAAAAAAGGGGACAAAGAAAGACGTGTTTTTTAGCAATATTGAATCAATTGGTTGTTCATGCAATAAAGTTGCCTTAAAAAATAACCCTAAAGCATAGAAACAATAACTTCAGCAAGTGAAGAAAACTACACAGGAAAAATGAAACAACTCTGCAAGAACTCATTGTCCTCAATCTCAGAGTGTAACATAGGTTAGTGAGAAAAAAATATATAATTAGAAAAATAAGAAAAACCAACCTATCATGACCAAACTCACTCGAGATATGGATTTCTTCGCAAATAAAAGGAGCAGATGCTTTTTCAATAGTTGCAAGGCATGTCTGTCCAGAAGTAAGGCTTTCACTGTTGCTAGATGGTTGATCGAAACTGATGCGTGGTTCAGCCACATGAACAACAACAGGCAAAAGTTGCAACTTCACAAGGATAGAAGGCTTGGTCCCACCATCTTTTGATATCTCAACACCCAAATCTTTAACTTCTACAGTAACTTTTGGCATCTGTTCCAAAATAAAAGAAAATCAAAATGCAATTGATAAATTGGAACCCTATTAATAAAGAACTTCAAGATTATAATCAAATCAATAGATATTGTGCATTTTACAAATATGTTTTACATTGCAGAAAATCTGAGAGGAACATAAATCCTGAAAACATCCATGCAGAAATATTTTCTATATATTGCAATGTGCCTTCCTTTTAACAGGCAAACTATAGTCTGAGCATGAAGGAATAAAATCTAATTGCTCATATAGTACAACTAACAATTATTTTGTGTCCATTTCTCTATAAAAAAAATTATGTAAATGAAGCAGAGAAGCAGTATAAGAACTCTATACATGGAACTATAAATGAGTACACCATAAATATATATAGTACAGGTGAAAGATAATTTCACACACAAAGCAGTAAAAAAAGAATGTAAAGAGTCGTAACATAATCAAATTCATTATAAACAACATACCTTTACAGCTAAATCCGTCACAGAAATCGATAAGAATCTTGCCATATTAGCCACTACCATCCACTTTCCTCTGCCTGGGCTACTGCGAGACCTACGAGGTCTCTGTGACTCTGTTTTCTTTGAACTTTTGTTAGAAGTCCTTGTAACAATTTCTATGTCACTTATCAACAATTGCAGTTTTGGATCCCTAGACATAAAACCAACCCCTAGTTTAACCAAGGATTGTCTTAGACTAAATCTAATTTCACCAACTGAAACAGATTCAACTGCACCCTGCAAAATACCAATGATAACATCAAGGAATGATGTCAGGAAGGATGTTTAAAAAAACATAGATGCAGTTAAATGAAAATTTCACCATGTGAAATGGTGTCAAGAAAAATAATTCAAAAAAACATATGCAATTTAACAAAGATATCATCATGTATGTGCTTAATCAATAAAGAAAAAAAAACATTAACATGAACAAAAAAATTCATAAAGATAAGCTAACGTAAAGCAATATAAGAAAAATATCATATGTTGTAAGATTAATAGCTATGTGAAGTACACTAAAAATGTAATGGATAAAAGATGTTCCTTTCTTGATAAAAGATAAAAACTTCTCAAAGATATAAGGGGGGAAACATATGAAACTAGACATCCAATTACTTCATCTTAATCATCTTTAACATTCGAATTATGGTGTTTCTGAATTATCGAATTTCAGATACAGGAACTTCAGATGAGGATGTGAATTTATTTATATGATTATTTCAAAATGCATATCAATTAAAAACATTACATTTTTTACATGCTATGTAAAAGCAGCCAAGCAGAAGAAAGCAAAATTTAACCACAATTTGATGCATGCTAAAAGGCCAAAGCAAAAGATCGTTAACCTTTTCAAACTTGATTGTAACATCCCTCAAACATTTCCATCCACTAACTTTAAATGTCACCGATGCTTTCATAATGCGGCTCAAAATCCAAGCAACTAACTTGGAAGCAAATCTGAAATAAGATATTCAGTTAGGTCATCTAGAACTTCTATTTATGTTTATCAGACATCAGACTAAAAAATCATGCAACCTTGTGTTCCTTCATTATAGAATAACTGGATTGCACAAATTTAGTAATATTGGAAGATTTGAATGCAGCTAAAATCCTAATAGGATCGATGAGATTCATGATGCAAAATAGTTTGATGTGCAACATAAATCTGAAATATATAATGCTTTTTCCAACATTAAAAGCCAAAAAATAGGGAATAAATATTCATTTTACATGACAAATAACTATTTTCTACTTTATACCTGGACCTCTCAATACTTGGAGTCTTGGATAGGGCTGTAAACGAACCGAACGTTCAGCGAACAGTTCGTGAACCGTTCGGCGAGAAGTTCGTTTATGTTCATTCGTTTAATAAACAAACGAACACGAACAAGAAATTATGTTTGTTTAGTTAAATGAACGAACATGAACAGAGGTCGTGTTCGTTCATTTGTGTTCGTGAACGTTCGGTAACATGTTCGTTTACGTTCGTTTATGTTCGGTTAAGTTCATTTATTATATTTATTTATTAAATGTGATGTTTATTTTTAATTTTTAGTTTAATACCATAATACTTAAGTTATTTTTAGTTTAATACTATAATATCTTAATTTATATATTTATAAATGATTATCCTCATTGCTTGAGATTAAAAATGTTGATTTTTCTTGTTTAAATAATGTGTTCGTTAGCGTTCGTGAACCGTTCGTGAACAAGCTAAATTCCTTAATGAACGAACACGAACAAGAATTTTCGTTCGGTAAGCGTTCGTGAACCGTTCGTGAACAAGTTAAAAGTTAAACGAACGAACACGAACAATGGCTCGTTCGTGTTCGTTCGGTTCGTTTACAGCCCTAGTCTTGGACAATAAAGATCAAAACCACAAAAAAAAAAAAAAAAAAAAAAAAGCTTTTTTGATTGATCTTAAAACTACTAATTGGTGTAGCTGAATAGCTGATTGTTCAACACATTAGAAACATGTAGTTACTAGCTAATCTATCTTCCTTCTAAGGTCAAACAGAAACTCCCTGAGACTGTCCTCATAAAGTTCAGGCAACAAAATGTAGCTGATTGGTGTTGGATGTTGATTTTCAAAATGATTACTGCTAAATCAAAATCAAACTATAAAATTATATAATCAGCTGCTTATTGCTAGGGATAGGTAGTCTACATTTTCTTTCAACTACAGCTTTCTTAGTTGTCCATAAATGGGTATTTTGACACCAAAATATCAGAAAATTTTAATCATAATCAGTTAATCAAAATCCTTAAAAGTTAAAAAGGATTTTGTAAGTAACAATTGTTTTAAACTTTAGATAGTTTACGCACATCCAAACACCACCTTAATCACTGGGATTCTATTGCTAACTTCAAAATCAAGGCATTACATTGATAAGTTATTCACATTAAACGTAAGAGAATCAGCAAAATTAATGCACACAGCACTTGAAAGATTAATTAATTAGCATACTCAGACAACATTACACGAAACTAAAAAAATCAATGGATTTGGCACTTCAAACAAACATCAAAAAAATGTTTAAAAAAACACCATATTACTGAATTCTGGTATCAATCTTAACAATCTAATCCCATCTGTCCATGCATATTCTGAGCATAAATTAAACAACACAATCAAACGCACAGAAAATCCGGATCATTCTCAATAACTCGAAAATTCAAGCTCCAAACACATCAGTTCATCCTCAAAACACAAAAACAGATCAATCAAAACAAAAATAACTCGTTGATCGATTACTCACATGAAGACGAGCCATAGTATGATCGATATGAACAGAAAAGTAAACAAGAATTTGGCCGGAGACATTTCTACACAGCAAATCCTCTTTTCAGTTCATTCTGCTTCTTGTTGTTGATGATGAACAACAATACCTTCACTCCGTCACCATCATCAAACCCTAAAACCTCATAAATCGAATTGAATTCCTCTAAACAAATGGATCACGAAGCTCATAACGATTCGAAAGATAATCAGAGAGAATATTATTGAAGTTGGAAGTAAAAAAGGGTCAAAACGCACGATTTGTAAACCATATAGACAGTCACAATACAGCCAAAATTATGGTAATTTGTTTTCCAGATCAGAAACTGCTGCATCCAGAGTAACATTCATTCAAAATCTTGTACATTACGCTTTTAAAGTTGTATGTTGCTCTATTCTTGAGAGCTCAAGCTGAATTTATCGTAATTTGTTTCTCCAAGGCATAAATTGCTAAATCCAGAGTAATGATGAAGTACGTACTTGTACATTGTGTATTGAAGGTTGTACATAACTCCATGCATTGTTTTGTGGTTTGTTTACCGGTGTGTGCAAGACATCTTTGGGATCATGGGAGGTGTGGATGGGGGCATTCTCGAGGCAAATTATAAAGACACCCATCAATTTATATTATTGTTACATTTCCAGTCCTTTTAGTATTGATTGTTATATTTAGGTCCTCCTTTCGAATATTTTTTATTTGCATTGGTTGTATAAGTTAAATAAGACGGGATAGGTGTGCATAAAGCCTAATTAACTGATAAAACCAAACTCGTATAATTGAATCGTAACAAAAATTCTGAAAACGGACATAAGTGGGTCTGTTGTATTTCACAAGAATTTTGTCCTCGAAAAAGCTAAATCAAACCGAGTTTTACGAAATTTACGGTTAACAAACAGATCTATGACATATAACTGAGTTACTAGCTTTAGAAAACATGAGATTATTGACTCTTGGTATAACCAAAACATCAATCTTCACGATTTCATTCATATGATATTATTAACTGAGCTGGTTAAGTTTGTCTTTATTTTTTAATAAACTAAGTTATTATAGTCTTTCTATAAATCTAAGTATTTTCATGTTGTGTTTCATTACCATGTTAATTGCAGCCCAAAAACAAGTAATTGGAAACGAAAAAAATGGTATTTTTTTGGGGATAAAAAATATATTGTATTGGTTATGCAAGCAAACAAACAAACTTAAATTGTATATTTACACTCCTCCTTAGGGTATGCGAAGAACTTGAAGACAAACATTACCCCTATCCCAGTTGAGGGATAGAGAGTGTACGTAAACCACGGATCAAAGTTATCGTTTGAAGTCAATCATCCCAACTCTTTTACCCTTATTTTCACAAAATAAGTAAAATAACATTAAAATTAGTGCAATTTACCTTTGCATCTTGAAGGTCCAAACATATATACAGTGGCGGACCTATAATTCTTTTTCATGGGGGTCGGGATTTTTTTTGTGATAATTATCTGTATCTAATTTTTTTCTGATCAATTCAAATAGGGTCTGATCAGTTCAACTAAAAAAGGATAATTAAATTAAATCACAAATACAAAATAAAATTACATCAAATATCATCTCATTGATTAAGATAATAAGATAAAATTGGTTTTTTTCGGCATGATTTGAAGGGATCCTGTTTAAATTAACAAAAGCAAGACCCAAAAAAGTGAAGGTCAAAGTTTTCTTTTTGAAAAATTATTTCATATTATCTATATATACGAATTATACACAAATCAACTAAGTTTCTTATCATGGTAATAAGTTTCAATTTTTAAAATTATACAATAATCACTCAATCTGTAAATTACGATATTAAGTTATTGCTTTAATATATTTTTAGAAAAGAATCAAACACGAATTATAATCGTCAAATTTAATTACTCAATATACAAATTGGGTCTTATTACTATTTTTAAGTGGGCTATGAGTGATTAGATATTGAGTTAAATTATTAATTACTAATTGAGTTTTATCACAAGTAATGCAAGTTTCGTAATTTGGGTATTATTTTATTATCACAAGTAGTGCATGATTCGTTATTTGGGTATTATTTTATTATTTTTGGCTTTAAAATGGTTTTAAATTGGCTTTAGCAGGTTCGTCAAATTTTCATGGGGGTCGGGAATAAAATTTCTTGGGGGTCGGTCAAAATCGGATCGTATATATAACATTAAAAATAAAAAGTTTATGGGGGTCGGTCGACCCCCATAACCATATGCTAGGTTCGCCCCTGCATATATATAGGGAGAGGTTCAAATGTTAACCCTCCCTTATATCATTAACCCGTGTTAACCCGGCATTTTTTGCCTGAATCTTTGTTTTTTTCATGGTTTTTGTTATACATAAATAGGGGAGTTTCTTTTTTGTGTTTTTGCTAATTCATCACCGTTTAGAAATTATTTACAAGTGTAAGTAAGTGTAAGTTATATATATATAGGGAGAGGTTCAAATGTTAACCCTCCCTTATATCGTTAACCCATGTTAACCCGGCATTTTTTGCCCGAATCTTTGTTTTTTTCATGGTTTTTGTTATACATAAATAGGTAAGTGTAAGTAACTTACACTTACTTACACTTGTAAATAATTTCTAAACGGTGATGAATTAGCAAAAACACAGAAAAGAAACCCCCCTATTTATGTATAACAAAAACCATGAAAAAAAACAAAGATTCAGGCAAAAAATGCCGGGTTAACGATATAAGGGATGGTTAACAATGGAACCATCCCCTATATATATATGTATATATATATATATATCATATGTATGCACAGGAAATGAGGCGTGTTTATTTGGTTATGCATGTTCGATAAATAACTTATCATCTATTAATATTAAATTTAGAAATAATTAAGACCTAAATGAACAAATGATGGGCCAGATGCACTTATTGAAATATGGTAATTGCTTAGGAACTGTTTTTGAAAAATATGTTCTTGGCATAACGAAGTCCATGATCGTGTTTTGTAGTGCTATCATGTTGACCACTTTTTTCCTACGTTCTACATCTACAAATTAGTTTTAATGTTTTTTTTATGTTATAGTTAAATTAAATTATTTTAAATTGCAATCTTATTGACAAAGAAATGACTGTTAACCATGCACTTGAATTGAATCGTTCAAACTATTATGGTCTAGTTTTGACTAATTTGGATGTTTGGTTGTTTTGGATAATTTGGATTATTTTTTAATGATTTGTGGTCAATCATTGAAATAACTAGTAAGGTTGTTGTTTTGTGATATTAAAGTCATGGGTTCAAGCTGTGAGAAACAATGAGGTGATAATATTCACCCAAATAAAATGAAATAGGTTGGCTTGAGTAAATAATTATTGTATAATGTGTTAAAAATGGGTAAATTATAACATGAAATGGTCAAACCAACATGTCCATTTTACCAGGCTTAACAATCTCTTGCACAAATATGTTGAGTAAGGTTGCGTGTGTCAGATCACGAAGCGATCCGAACCTAGTGCTAGCCCTTAAGGGGTGTCAAAGGTGCGATCGAGCCAGGTCTGATTTTTCGATAGCCTAAAATTTTGAATTTTTTTATATGTATTTTATATATATAATTAATTTTAAACAAAATATAATTTTGTTATGTAAAAAACATGATTTTGCTACAGTAATTTTATTTTATTATTTATATATATATAGGCTTATTTTTTATATCATCTTTTATCTATTTGTGAAATAATATTATATATAAAAGTTTATTTTAGTGTTTGTATAGGACACTCAAAATTTCGTAGATGGGCATATCTTGTTAGACCCTAAGCAAAACAAGAACTAAGTCAATGACTGCATAGTGATTTTAGATGATTTAAATTGTTTGACAGATTTAGTTTGAATAATAAGAAATAGATATGTGAAATTTTTATCGAGTCTTCTATGAGTGGCAAAATTTATTAAAATCAACCACCCCAATTTGAAGGGATCAAAAAGTGAGGTCGTTAGTTCGTTACTGCCTTAAGGGCTTATTTTATTGAACTTTTTTTTTTTAACAGCAAACGCCCGGTCACTCGGGATCATCCTGACAAATACAGGGGCGCAGGTTTTATGGGACCGGGGGGGGCGACCGCCCCCCCTGTTTTTTCGCTTAGTAGTGTACATTTTCCGATCCGTAGTGTAAAATTTTTTAAAAAATTTTATTTCGCCCCCCCCCCCCCCCGGAAAAAATATATATACCCTATGTTCGCCCCCCTAAAAAATTATTACAAAATTTTAAATAATTTATAAACAATTATACATATAAAATCAAATTAATTAATTAACTAATAACTATTAACAATTAATAGTTAAACACTTAAACCCAATGAAATACCCAATGAAATTTAGCCCACTAGCCCAACCAATTTCCCTAAATTAATTCTTTAAACCCAATGAAACACCCAATTGAATATCCCATTACCCATTGTTTGGAAAAAAAAAAATCACTCCCAAGTCCCAATCCCGATCAAACACAGCGCCGAGCACAACAAGCCAGCAACATCGCCATTCGCCCATTTGCAGCAGGAGCAAAGCGCGCCTATAGCCACCGGCCACCAGCAGCATCGCGACCGCCCACAGCCCACCTGCGGCTGCCTCCAGCCTCCCTCCCTGCGCCGACTGGCGACTGCCTTGTTCCTTGGGTGAATTGGTAATAATTTCGTCCTCTCATCTTGTTGTTACTTGATTTGATTAAGTTTTTGAGTAGGTTAATTGCACAATTGGGTGTTGTTAATTTGTTAGTGAATGTAAACATTTAGATTTTAGGGTTTTGATTTTTGTTCAATTTTTTTAGGTATAAATTAAGTGTTGGATTCTTGGTATATCATGGGGAAAGGGAAAACTATTGATTCATTTTTTAAGAAACAAGTTGTTGATGAAGAGAGTGATAAGGCACATCAAGAGAAACAAAAACGTCAAAGATGTTCAACTAGTGAGCCGGATCATCCGGTTAATGAAGTTAGATATAATTGCAAATAAAGTTAGATGCCATATTCGTAGTGAAGTGGGGGATTCATACTATTGTGTAATGGTTGATGAGTCACGAGATGAGTCGAAAAAAGAGCAAATGGCCATAGTTTTGAGGTTTGTTGATGCACAAGGGATCGTAAGAGAAAGATTTTTAGATTTGGTTCATGTTAGGGATACCTTATCATTAACATTGAAAACCTGTTTGTGGAATCAACTTTTGCAACATAAGTTTGATGTTCAAAAAATTCGTGGTCAAGGCTATGATGGTGCTAGTAACATGAGAGGAAAATGGAACGGATTACAAGCACTTGTTCGTGATTATTGTTGATGAGATTTGTCTTCTTGTTGAAAAGTATTATCCTCAAGATTTTACCGATCAAGAGAAGATTCAGTTACGATATCAGTTGGAAATTTTTAATATTGAGAAGTCAAAGAATATCAACTTAAGTGGTGCATCAACAATTTCTGATCTATGCAAAAGTCTTGTGGATACTAAGAAACGTGAAACATACTATTTGGTTGATAGAGTGATTCGGTTAATTCTGACATTTCTGGTTTCGACTGCAACAACAGAGAGAGGGTTTTCAGCAATGAAAATATTCAAGAATCGCCTTCGTAATAAGATGTCAGATGATTATCTTGCGAATAGCTTGGTGATTTACATAGAGAAGGAAATTGCCGAAAACTTTGACTTGGAATCCATAATCGATGAATTTAAAAATCTTAAAGGTCGTCGCGCTGAGTTGTAACCTTCTTTAAGGTACTTAACTTTTTTATTCATCATGATAATTATTTAAATCTTTGTTTGTTCTAAAAAAATCTACTTTTTATTGCTTGACGGTTTGACCCGACCCGACCCGAATCGCCAACCCGAACATTTAACTGTTAGCGTTAGGCCGTTAGTGTAACAACCGGTTTTTAATAAATAAATGTATTGTGAATAATCGTTAATTGAACGATTGTGGTTGTTGTGATTTGAAAATATGTAAGAATTACGTCATTAATGGCAAGAGCACATGTGATCGTTCTAGAGATCCATGATGATTTATCAATTTTGGTTATTAGAGGTTGATAGTATGCGAGAAATGATGAACGTGGGCGAAAACCGTGCGCGAAACGGAGTTACGGATTGTCCGGAATCGCGAAAAGAAGTTAAAAATAAAAAAAATTGGAAAGAATCTCCTGGGGCGGTACGCCCCACGCCAAGCATTGGGCTGGGGCGGTACGCCCCACGACCTATGTCTGTTTAAATGGTTTTAAAAGATCAGATCGCATCGGAAACGAAAAATTTTCTTCTATTTCGACTTTCTTTCACCTCCAGACGACCCTAGCCATTTTTGAACAGCCAAAACTCCATTTCAAAGGCTTTTAATCATCCAGATCGCGTATAGGATCGTGTCTTCAAGTCCCGATCGTTGTTTTAACCGTAGAAATCCGTCAGATCAGGTAACGGTTTGTTTTATCCTACTAGTTTAATACTTTGTGGATTAAATCTAGTTTTGATTGTAATACTATGATTATGGGTATTGATTATTGCCTAGTTGATAACTAGGGATTGTTAGAAACGAAAAACTTGTTGTTTTGATGGTGAAATCTTCGTTTCGAAGCCGGGATAATGTCCGGTTGTTATGAAACCCATATCATGATGTGATAACTAGTAGGATGGATTGAATATGATTTTAAATGAAATATGGATTATGATCCATGAGTTAAATGATGATTTTGATGAATTGATGTTAAGATTATTAACAAGTTACGATCTTAAATAAAAATTGAATAATAAAAATAGTTAAAGATCGTAACTAATATAATGGACATCAATTATTTGATAAATTGCCTGGGAAGGCATGAAATATGATTAATTGGGATAATTGACTAAAACTTGCTAAACGTAGTAAGATAGAGTCAATTATGTGATAAATTGACTTTGAGCAAGTCAAATCAGTCAAGTGTGTTGAACTTGATTGTATGTGCTATATGTGTTGAAACTAGTTGTATATATGTATTTTGCAACTAGGTGGTGGTAGTGGAAGTCAAACCACTAGTCATAGAGCAGGAAAGGAGCCTGCAGTTGCTAATCCCTTATCTGATTAAGGTAAGTAATCCCACAACTATGACATCACATAATAAATATTGAATTTTGTTGTTGAATGAATTATATGATAAATATGGCATTGGTAATAGGGAAATGTTGAACAATAAAAGTTCAACAACCTATAATAAATCCAATACCTTGGTGAATAATAGTGTGGGAATTCTATGATGGAAGTACCGGTGGGTGAACATCATAGTAATTTGATTGAATTATAAATTTGACTCCACAATGGTGGATAGCCAGAGGTGCTGGCAATTGTCTAGATGGAAGTACCGGTGGGTGAACATCTTAGACTTGATATATTTATGACTCCACATTGGTGGATAGCCAGAGGTGCTGGCAATTGTCTTAGATGGAAGTACCGGTGGGTGAACATCTTAAGACTTGAATTATATTTGACTCCACAATGGTGGATAGCCAGGGGTGCTGGCAATTGTCTAAGATGAAAGTACTGGTGGGTGAACATCTCAAGACTTGAATTAATTATGATATCACAAATGTGTAAATAGTCAGAGATACTGACAAATAGCTATGGTGGAAGCACATAAACATGAACACCATAGTGTAATATTGATTAAACTATTGTAAGCAATAGTTGATGATTGATAATATAATATTATTATATTGTGAGAGTCAATTCGAATAGAAATGACTCAGTTTGAATGTTGATTGTGAAAAATGTATTTTTACATGTTGTTGTGCGAAACCATTGGGGTTTACTTACTTAGTTCTTATGAACTAATGGAAATTATTGTGTGATGTTTGTAGGTCAAAAATGACGTACACGGCTGTAAGGATCGAGGTGGAGCAGTAATCGAACGAACAAACCTTGTTGCAAACGTGTGAAATTTTGGTTTAAACTTACTTATGTAAATAAGTATTGTAAATTGTGTGATAGGTTTACGTTTGCGTTAAACTTTGTTTAATATTATTAAATAAAGAGGGTTAAACAAGGTTTTGAAAATGAAAAATTTGCTGGGATCAACTCTGATATTATTTTAAAGTGTTGAATAGTAACCGGGGGTTACAGTTAGGGAAAAAAATTTATATGTGGCAAAGTTTCGCCCCCCCTATGTTTGCGGTCAAACTTCGCCACTGGACAAATAGATTACCCTTCCGCCTGAATAACAGAACGTGGTGACCTGACCCACCCGTTCAGGAAGAAACCTACAACTAGAAAAACCTCCTAGCTCAACCCAAAGCAATATTTGTTCTAGGTGAGACTCCAACCCAAGATCTCTAATAAAAAAGTCAAGAAACTACCACTAGACTAAAAACTTTTTTTCTTAAAAGGCTTATAAATCGTTTGGAACAAACGGAATATTCCAGCATAAAAATCAACAAACGGTTCAATTTATGCCATAAAATTAACAGCATAAATCAAACAGGCAGGTTTATATATTTTCTTTGAAGTATTGATATGCGTTTGTGTATCTTACACCTCGCGCGTTGCAACGGTAACCCCGTATTGAACCAAAAAATACGATATCTTTTTAAACATGTAAATAAAACTGGTGTAAATATTTACACTTGTGTAAGACAACTTACATTGACGTAGGGTCTTAAACGAAAAATAATTTGCACAAACACATAAAAGAACATAGTTTCGTATATGTAAAATAAAGATTTAAAAAATACAAAAGATTCGGGTTGATCTTGAGTTACTTAAGGTCATGCAATAAGAGTAGGTTTTTATAACAGGCAGATCATTCATGTATATGTGTATGCATGTAAGTTCTCATGTTATCAATATGTGCCTTTTAGAACAACTTGGTGCCCTTTATTGTATGGTCATCAATTTGTCTAGAGATTCTTAAATGGTTGTAAAATTCCCCGACTAGGCCAATTAATCGTTAGTCCCCTAAGGCCGACTAGGCCTGACTATCCGATTAGGCGGATTAATCCCTAGTCCCTGTAACATCACTGTACTTCCGGTCGTCCGTACATCCGTACGATTGTACTGTTACGATCTGAGATTTATCATTATTAATGATAATGGATTATTTACTGATATTATTAATGATTATCACTGTTACTGGTATACATGTTTAGAACAGATTATACGCGTAAACCATGGGAAGTTTAGTTGTAACTCAACTAAACAGAACCAGAGAGTTTATCGCAGTTATATTGTTGAGGATTATGGATTTGGTTTGGAAATGAAAAGGGGATTTAAATTGGTTGTTGTTTGGTTACTAAACATAGTCAAGGACACAAGGTCATGGTTTATCGAAATAGCGGTGGGACGGTGGCTAGGGCAGTTGCGACTGACCCTTACTTATGCCCTATACATATGCATATTTCGGTCTATCATGGATGTGTCAGTGAATAGGGTTTAGTGGGTTTTGGTTTGGGAATGATAATATTAAAGTTAATAAATAATGGGAATTTATTTCGCGAAGTGAGGTTACGAACATTACTTAAACGCGAATGTTGATTCAGAAATATTAACTTAATAATGTATTCGCGTGAGTGACGATTCACACGAATATAATTATTAAAAATAATATACTGAAACTATATTCCATAAACTATAAATCAAATCGAAATACGATACGAGCATCGGATTCGCAAAGGTGACGATCTTTACGAATACGTACGCGAGTAACGCGTTTCGACGAAATAATTAAATAATATCTAACGATATTAAATTAATAAATGAAAACTCACAACGTTTATTTGGAATCACAACATAAAACAAATTCGAATAATTATTTATTTAAATAATTTAATTAGCGAAAATAAACGAAGATCTTTTATTTAAATGATTTTAATTGAAAAATTATTTATTTAAAACAAAAATAATATAAATGAATGTCTTGTGTTTAAAAATATGTTTACGTTAAAAACCGAGCATTTCATTATTTTATCGCGATAAAAACGGGACCGAACACGCGGGGAGACCCCGGGCTATAAAAGCCCACTACTTCTTCTTCCTTCTCATTTTCACCTACAACTTTCTCTCACTACACTCTCCTTCACGCCATAGCTTTCTCTCTCTACCTTCTCTCTACGATATCTCCTTCGTTACCCAACGGATTCGGGAGATCTTGGCGCCTACGCGTTCGTGAGACCGAGGAGAACAAGAAACAACTAAGAAACTCGTCATTTGACCAACATTTCGAGGTAAATCTCATGTTTTATTCACGGTTTTAGTAGTAAATCATAAATCTCACGACCTAGAGGCATGATAATCGACCTAAACGGATAGAAAACCCTAAAACGCATGCTGATGAGTTATGGAGGTCCACGAAAGGCTTTGGATTCATAGGATATAGAGAGTTCGGGGGAAAGAGATGCTACAGGTTCGTCACAGCCCTTGGCCGAACCCTTTGGGTGGCCGAACCTTCCAAGTAGCGAACCCTCTGCCTGGTTGAACGAACCTTGGACCAAACTCTTGTCCACGAACCTTTCTGGACATGTGTATGAAGGTGACGAACCCTGTCTGTGAATCAGGGAGGAGCCGAACCTTCCTAGGCTCCACGACCTTTCCTAGTAATCCGAACTTTTCCAGGTTGAGTAGGTTGGTGGCCGAACCTCCTAGCTGTCATGCGAACCTGTTGCATCACAACCTACTT
The DNA here is from genome assembly GCA_009363875.1 of Mikania micrantha. Classification (NCBI taxonomy): domain Eukaryota; kingdom Viridiplantae; phylum Streptophyta; class Magnoliopsida; order Asterales; family Asteraceae; genus Mikania; species Mikania micrantha. The sequence continues at coordinate 61,905,765 of CM018684.1, forward strand.
AGCCGAACCATCTTCATCAGGGCCGAACCCTTGGCACCTCCACGAACCTTATCATAGCAGCGAACCCTTAAAGGGAAACCGAACCATTGCCGAACCCTAATGGCCACGAACCTTAAGGTTCGCCGGTCCTAGGGATGTTGAAGTCTAGAACGAACCTTGGGTTCGCCTGGCTGGGCCGAACCTTCATTTTCACTTTGGCCGAACCTGTTATGGTCTAATTGGCCGAACCTAGGATAACCAGGTGATAGGTTCGCTGCCCATGGGGAGACAAAAACCCTAACACATATAATTAAGAGGTTAAGGAGGAAAGGGAAACAAGCTTATGTGTATATATATGTATATATATGAAAACATGCATGCATGGGCAAATAGGTCACCACCTTTTTGTTTTACTTACCCAAATTTGAGGAGAAGGTTAAATGATCAAGGTGTCATGGTGAGTTAACTTAACTCATGCATGAGCTAATCTAATTGACAACTTTTCTAAATAAAGGAAGGATTAATTTATGAGATATGATACATGGGAAAATTATAAAACTAATCTATGTATATTTTCTTAAGACTAAATTGAAATCCCATTAATTAGGGTTTATGAAGACTAACTAATCAACCATGCATGCAAAACATGGAATATGTATGCATAGTTAAGGGTAGGATTAGGGTTATCTACGAGAATACCCATATTTTCTCCTAATAAGTTATTCTTAAAAGATAATTTGACTATAGCAAGTCTAAATTATATTCTATGGCGAACATTCACATAAAAAGGGGGTAAATGTATTTTACTTAGGATTTAACAAATTAGGTAACAATACACCTAATGATGAAGAGAGAGAGACTTATGGTTATTTAATTAAATTAAGACACGTATGCTTATAAACCCGAATATCTATTAACTACAGATCCTTGAGTTGACTTGAGTTTACATACGCGAGTGCGCATAATACGAGAACTCGGATTCTAAGGACTTCAGGTGAGTTCTCATAACCTCCCTTTCTTTAAATTGTTTTTGTTTTAAAACTCGGAGGTGAAACATGTATACCGGTTTATATATTATTTTGATAACACAAGGATAATACATGTTTATCATTATTATATTCACTATTATGAATTAACATTATTATGGATTATCACTGATTATTATACATTTGTGTAAACATTGTTATTGACTTCGGTCGATAACAAAGGTTACGTGTATTGTCACATACTCCGTGAATCATTGCTTTTGACTTCGGTTAATTGCTTTGACTTCATGTATTGTCACGTGGATGGTTTCCACATCCGTGAATCATTGCATTTGACTTCGGTTAATTGCTTTGACTTCATGTATTGTCACGTGGTTAGCGACCACTCCATGGATCATGTTTTTAACTTATGTTAATTACATAATGACCATGTATAGTCACGAACATTATTTGAGAATATTGATGCTGAGATTGGTTGATTGGTTTGTGGTTTGATTATCTATTATTGACTACGATTATTTATGATTGATTATGACTGATTGGTTGTGTGATTATGTGTTTGTGTATGTGATTGATTGTTGAGTTTGGGGATTTGTTGGATTATCTCATACAGGTATTATGGTGGATTCTCAGAAAATCATAAGTATTTACGCGCGTTTTATCTAAACTTTTTACAAAACCATTTTCAAACTTAAACTTTTAAATTCATTTTATAAAACCTTTTAAGTATAAAACTTATGATGACTCACCAACTACTTTGTAGTTGACACTTGATTTCTTACATGTTTCAGGTGATGGAGACAAGTAGGATGAAGAGGGTGATCTCTTCTATTTTGGACATCATCATATAGGATCTTGGACTTAGCTAAATAACTAAATATCTGGCGACTAGAATTTAGTTAGATAGCTAAATCTCTTTTGTAATTGTTGTAACTATTTCATGATGAACATGATTTTTGTGTAATTATTTTGGTTGATTGTTTGATATATGATGATTGGAATTAGATGCCCACGAGCTTTTGAACAATCTACACATCCCTCGTGGCATCCCGGCGTTTCCGCCATCGGTCGGGGTGTTACAGTCCCCATCTCACCGACCGACTAGCGATTTCTACAACATTGGATTCTTACAACATAAACATCACCGCCAATAGTAATTGTCACATGTATAATTGGTTAATTTATAACTATTATTTCTCATAGGCAAATGTTTATCACTCTTTTTGACTTTACATGGTAATCATGCTTTTACAGATGTAGATTCTAGATTATTGACAATATACCACGATATGTCGATAATCTATGTTTCTTGCATCCGACCTTATTAGTTGGAGTTTCTAAAAGCAACATCTGGTTGCTCGGTTTGTTGGAGCAATTCGTCAAAATCATTTGGAAATCTATCGGATCGTGTATGAATCACTATCCGAAATCAATATTTCTTCCCTTTTGAGTTCAACAAACTTGAATATGGGATAATCCAATAGAGAGAATCAGATATACGAATTTCGATTGTTCTTGAAAAGTCTGCGAATTCGTTTCTATATTCATCACCAACCAACCGCAAGTTAGTTATCAAGGCGCTGCCCCTAGGACCCCGCAAGGGGGCACGACCCCCTTGACCCCCGCGATTGGTCAGGAGCTCAGAAATATTAAACAAGTGTGCACTACGCATCTCCAACTCTTTAATATTCTTTTACATCCAATTACACTAAAATATACAACAAGGCAGTGTCATCATGTCATGGCATGCACATACTGATTACTGAGTATCACTAAGTTATGTTTATACTTAATGAGTTATGCTTATACCTTCCTAGTCGTCCAACTTTTTGTGCAACAATTGTTAACGGAAAGTTGATTTGCAAATATAAATACTCTTTTGATGGTATAAAAAATCTTGGCATGTAATAAGATTTACGGATTTACCAATAGTTACCAATAGTTATCTGTAATATACCACATACAAGTTATTTTTAGGCTATACAACAATTAGGATACAAAAGACTCTACAACATATGTGGTGAGTAAATATGTTTTATGCAAGTAAATCAATATTATATCCTCGAGAATTTTTACCTTACTAAGTTGTTAAAATTACAAAGGGTTTTATGAAAATTGTTTTATTCCAGTAACGTATCTGATGATTGACTTTAACTCCTACTTTACACTGAAGCCAGGGAGGATGATGAAAATATCAAACTCATTTCTAAAAGGAAATATAACCATCCTTTTGAAAATCATTACCAAAAGTTGAATTAATTGCATTGTTTCAGAGGTGTTTTTTGCAGTTTGGGATGCTGGAAAACAGAAACAATAGTTCCACATAGAGATGGGCAAAAAAACCGTACCCGGAACCGGCAACCCGAACCAGACCCGGTCAAACCCAAACCGATGGGTACAAACGAGTCCAGTTTTTTAGACAAATTAAAACCGAAACTGGAACCAGGAAAACCGGAACTGGTTCCACCTGTACCCGACCAAACCCCGAACCGGTCAAAAACCGGTCAGAACCCGGAACCGGGTATTGACTTTGTTGGCCGGAAATGGAACCGATTGAACCGGAGCCGGTTCCAAAAAAAACCCGATTAGCGCACCTCTAGTTCCACACCTGTTTGCTTTCAAATCTCTTGATGAATCATGCTACTGATTCTGATCAAAAGTTTGAATGGAAAACAAACAATTCAACAAGCATATGAATATCTACTAAACCGCTAACATCCAATAATAATAAATCGATAAGTCATTAAACCGTTGCAATGTACAATTGCAAGCCAAGTTCGTGAATCCAGCTTCAAAGAGAAATGGCAACAAAGAAAACCGCCAAATAAAGAAAGCTTCAATTTCAACAAACCGAAACTGTACAGTATATCAACACATGTATATCTGCTTGAATCTTGTTGAAATGGATCGGTTTCGACATGATACGATTATATCTACAGTAATTATCTTCATGCCTCTTTTTAACCAAAACCAAAACCTTCATTGGCCTCATGAATTGCAAGCAGCAGTCTCTCCTCTAAATGCTCCTTTGAAGGATACTCAGGTAAATCCAACTGATTGAAACTGCATCCATATATTAATCAAATAAATGATCTTTTAAAACAGTAACCCAATTGCAACTTTTGTCATAATTAACATAAATCTAATTAATAATCTAATATATTCCAGAAACCAATTGTATCTTTGGTTGTATTTTACAAAGATGTGATTGGTAATTAAAATATTACCATGTGTGAGCTGAGGGCAAATGGTCAGGCCTTCCATACGCTTTATGAATCTGAAACTTTTGAGATCCTGAGATGCCTTGCAACGCACTAAAACCTTCCAATGGCACCTGCAAGTTAAATTCATAATCATTTTTATGAGTTGAATAGGCATGAATTAGAAAATTGAGATAAAATCATATGAAGTAATAGCCAAGTTTCAATGTTGGTCCGATAAAGTTGCCCATGATTTTTCTAATGACAAAAATCACTCTCATTTCATTGTTGTGAAATGTTTTGATAAATGTTTAATTTTTTTTAAAATGACTTGAATAGAATGCATATGAAACTTGGATACTATTTACTGATTATTTTCATCATTTTTTTCAGGTTGCCATAAATGAAACAATTATGAAACCTGATTATATTTAGTGAATTTTAATCTTTCACAATTATTTCCTATTTTGGGTTAAACTTAAAAGAAACATTTAACTAGATAGTAACTAAGTTTCATATATATTTTTACTTTATGCAACTTAATTTGAATTGCAACATTCTAGTACAGAAAAACACAACAATAGAACCACCATAAAAACTTGATTGGTATAAGATGAAATATTCCCAGAAATTAACATAAAACAAGATAGCCTACCTTTGAAGTACCAGTCACAAATTGCAACAAACGAGCCTTGTCTTCTTTGCTGAAGCCTTGAGCAACCTCCCAAAACCACTGGATGATGGGAGATGCAGCACTATACCCAGAATACTCTGTATTCGCCTTCAAGTCATCCACTGAGGAGATGATAAGAAAAACAAAATCTTTATTATGAAGAAGAAAATGAGTCTCGTAATGACAATGAGGAATTTATTCTTATTATTATTTATTTTGAATGGCAATAATGAGGAAATATAAATGAAACTCACAGTCTATATCTGGAAGTCCACTTATCAACAGTTCTAATTCCTTGTCATGAAATATGCTTATCAGATCCCGAGAAATCAATTCATTAAACCCTTCCAAGAAAGCATTTATTTGAGGCCGTATAGCAGTGGTTAACCGATGCTCAGCAATTAGATCAACGTATTTATGTTTGTTTTCTTCAGTCACTCGAATATTTCTTCCACCATGAATCAGTTCATAGTCGGTAACCTGGTTTGTCAAAATAATAATTACCAATATTATAATCATAATGAAAATGGCCATAAGAATTTCACAATGCATTATACTTTTTATGTAAGCTTTACCTCTGATCTTTCACACAATATCATCTTTTCCTCATCAGCATCGATACTAAATGTTAGATCCGGCATATCACTGATATCATTCTGGAAAAGATAATTGAAAACACAAAAAATCAATTAGCACCAAAAGTTCATGTAAAAACATTAAATAAATTTTATACAAAACATTTAAATATCAAACTAAACACACCTCCAGCATCCACTTCAAGTTCTTGAAGTAACTTGGATCTATAGCTTCAATATCATGGTATGTAACTTTCGCACCAAGAATGTGCTTGTAAAAGGATCTTGTGAAATGGACATCAAGCAATTGACCATCAAATAGAGCTTTTCCAACCTTGAATAGAAGAATTCAAAATTCGATTACAAATGAATGATTTAATACAGTTTATGTTTTTCCATAATTAGTAAAATGAACCAATTTACACAATTTATTTTTTGCATAAACTTTTTAAATCATTTTATTCAAACAAATCGCTTAGAAATAATAAAATATCTTATTGAACACAGTTACAGGATGTCATCTCACCCTCCCCATACTCTATTTTATGAGTAGAATATTACTAGTTCGTTTGTTTGTTTTTTGAACAAGTAACTGTTTATCTGTTTATTATAAAAAAATCAAATTTGGGAGAAAAGTATTTCATCCCAACCCAATAGGATCCATATCCAAACATGATTCATTTTGACCTGGAAAAAGTATAACAAAACTTACAACTCTTCCAACAAACTTGAAGTATGAAAGATGTTCAGTCTGATAGACAGAATTAGGGTTTGGCTGGAATGTTGCATCATTGCCAACTGTTGTAAAAAGCAGAGCTCCCTTGTCAAAAATAACCCTTGATAAAAGTTGATACCACTCTCTTGTAAGTCCACCAGCATCAATGCCTTCTTCCCCTTGGAAATGAACAGTCAACCTACCCTTCAAATCTTGAGTTGACCTCATCCTCAACTGATTATATGAATCCTCAAGTATGTAAGCTCGTCTTACAGAGATTCTTAAAGGGTTATGATGATGATGATCATGTTGGTGTTTAATTTTTGATCTAAAATGTGCCCGTTTGTTGTCAAAATCAATAAAACGGGGGACCTTAAGCATAAGTGAGAATGATTTTTCAAGCAACCCAGGGTTTTGCCTGATAAAAGCATTCAGAAGTTTTCTATGTTTCTCTGAGAACTTTAAAAATACTACATGTTTCTCATCATTGTTTCCTGAAGGCATAGAAGTGGTTGCCTCATCGATATTGGCACCAAAATCTTGTGATCCACCTGGATTCCCAGGGTGCAATTTCTCACACATAACAAAGAAAGATTCAATATATGGCAAGATATTTTGAGTGCCAGCTGGAAGCGGTGGCATTGCACCAGAAGGTCTTGATGATGAGGCGTTTGACGAATCAGATGTGTCAGATGACAAGTCTGAATAGCTCTCAATTTTGCTTATACATGTGCTTAATTCTGTCCACAAAGGTTCTAAAGCAGAATTTATTTCACCAACAAGAGAAAGAGTAGCAGCTTGATCCGATTCAGTAAGAGTTTTATCTTTTTCCTGATTAAGTGAAGCAACAAGTGAGCTTAGTGCCTGTATAACCCTTAAGATTGCTGCTCCATCTGATGCAGTAGTGGTTATAAGTGCTTTTTCAATTTCACCAAAACGGTGTAATTCATCCATAGCTAATGTTGTCAGGTTCTTCATAGCACCAGCTAGCTCTGTTATGAACAAATGACAGTGATGTGGTGCCCATGTCACCAACTTCTTCAGTACTTCCGCCACAAGTGCATATGCATTATCCGACAAACTAAAAGGAAACCATCAATGTTGACAAAACAATTGTTTTAAGAAAAGAAATAAAAGTGAACTGAAAAATAAATGGTACCATTCACGTGCAAGTAGTGAGCAAAGAAGACGCAGTTCAGCTTGTGGCAGGCTTAGCAGAATAGCATGAGGGTCGTATTCTGTAATACCATCAGAAGATAAGGGCTTAGAGGTCATTTCAGCTTTGGATGATTTGGCACCAGCATTAGCATCTAAAGCAGACGATTGACCAGATGATTCTTCAGTAACAGATACACCACGGTCAACAGGAGCTTGCTTGCTTTCAGCATTATCAATGATGACATCTAGCAAGTTCAACAACTGAAAAAAGATACATACATCAGATATCAATGTTGTATAATGAACATTTACCATAATTGCAAAATTGATTATTTCTCAAAAAAAAAAGGAAAGAAAAATACCTGTTCAAGATGTGCAATACTCCTCAAATAAAGGGGTTGATTCAAGAGACTCAACAACATTGTTATGGCTAAAAAATCATCTTGTTGGTTTTCTGTTTGATTTTCTTCAACAACCATGACGGCTTTTCCACGAGACTTGTCAAGACTCTCAGACTCTAGGGAAGGGAATCTAAATTGAAGCAACAATTTTGCAACAAATGTATGATTCCTAGCCAAATAAGTTAAAGTTTCTAGGACACGCCTTGACACCAATGGAGGTACGCCTGAAATAATAAAATAAAAATATGATTTAACATTGAAAAAAAATGATGTGCAGACCTTCAATTGACATTATTAATAAATTCTTTACCATCGAAGCATTGAGGACGAGAATACATCACATGACTTTGGCATGCATAAAGTCTATATGATGGCTCTGAAGTATTCAAATTATTTCCAGGTTTTCTTATATCAAGCATCAATAAATCCATCAAAATTTTAACCACAGAAGAACGGGTTTCAACATGAGCACATAAATTTAACAGCAGTCTTTGGAGTTGTGGTTTGTACAGTGGCTGCAAAAATACAAACAACGCACTAAGATGAGAACACACAAGCACATATGGTAATGGGTCCAAAACAAGCCAGACCAACCCCACACTATTTTGTTCATTTTTTTATATATCGCAAGTAATGAATATATTTACCAATGCAACCTTTATACTAGAGCAATCCTGATAGTTCTACGCATTTAAATATTGTTTGATAAACATTTAATTTTGCTATAGAGCAATTCTGATAGTTCTACGCATTTAAATATTGTTTGATAAACATTTAACTTTGCTTTCCCAGATCAACCAGTATGAGAATTATGACCTGAACAACACGAAGCAAGCGAATCATAGCTTTAAGATCCTGTGTGTCGACTAAAGGAGCTCCATCAGTTTCAACAGGTTTACTTCCAGTTGTCCTACGAGTACTCATCCCTGCAGTGCCAGATCCAACTCCTTCACCTCTTCTAGAAGATTCACCTCGCCTACTTCTTGGCAACATACCAAAAAGTGTCCGATTGTAACGACGAGCAAATCTCTCCCTCAACATGTTTGCCTCCGCAACAAGAGCAGGTGTAAGATTAGCAAGGACCGCATCAGATGATGTTAAAAGGACCTGAAAGAAAAAAAAAATTAACAAAGAAGATGGTCTTTGTTCAACTAGAACTCTAGAAGTATAATTTTTAAAATATACCTCTTCTCTTAGCTCTGATGGGAATGTAGCAATTATTGATACTGTGTCCATCTCAACAGGTTGACCTTCAAGTTCTTGTGAGCGGTGGGCCCCTTGTGCTTGTTGTTGTGCTAAAACTTCTGCACGAATGTCTGGGGGAAGTGCTGCCAAGAATTCAGGGTCTATATCACCGTCATTTTGTGGTTCAGTATTGGAAGGCTGGGCCACAGAACCCTGTCGACCCGAAAGAACCTCAGCACGTAACTCCTCAGGAAGTGCATCCAGAAATGCAGGATCAATTGGCGCAGAACCAGGACCAGAGCCAACATCAGGCTGTGCATCCTGCGCAGGATCACATTGTTCGTTTTCTTGACTAGGGTTTTCAGAAACCTCTGTTACACTATGAAGTGACGCATCTCTAACAGTTATTGATGTGGTATTAAGTGGTACATTTACATTTATTCTCCTTGGACCTTCATCGTGACCATCAGCACTTCCAATTTCAACATCTAGACTTCTAAGACTTTCTCCTAATGTTGCCCCACTTCCACTACTTCCTTGGCTCACAGCTTCAACATCTCGAGAAGCACCCTCATTTTGGTCAAATTGCATATCAACAGACTGATTTGGACCAACGGGCTGGGATTCATCTGCTGCAGGTGTGCTTACAGTATCATGAGAGACACCTTGATCACTGTTACCATTGTTGCCAACAGTAGTTTCAGGTACCATACCAGCCGATTCTTGGGATTGACCAGACTCATTTTTGGTTTGACTCTCCACATTTTTGTCTTGATCTGATCCCTTTTCTGCAGCCGGGCGCCTTAGATGAGAAATCAACATATCTTCAAGGCCTACGGGGATGCTAGATGCATTAGATCCAACACTGTGTTGGTCATCAGTCCACATGCTAAGACGGTTTCCATGTTGTCCATGGCGACCATTCCTCAAAGACCGAAAAATAGAATCCAATCGTGACGAAGATGGCTCCAAATTTCTTTCAGGGGGGGCATCACGAGCATTATCTAAGAGGACAACAAAGCATAAAAGTTGATAATGACAGATGAAAGTCAGTAGAAGTGGCAATTATAACCCAATTACCTGAAAGGGAATCAATATGGGTTTTTAAATCTCAAAAAAATCAAACAAGTAATACAAAAAGTTGTTAGAAAGGAAACGGGCCTTCAATAGTCCCAAGAGTACGCTTAATGCATAACAAATCCAAAATCACTTGATTAAAAATAGGTGATTATTCATGAAATTGTACAATTTTGTTATTAGGTTTAGATTGATTTTCATTTATAAAATATTAAAAATTAGTGTTTAAGGTCAACCAAATACAATCAACTTTAACCCGACCAAACTTTGACCAGTTATTCCTTCGGTCTAACCTGCCACAACTTCTAGGGAACAGATGTGTGAGTATGACCACAACATTGTAGTAGGGAAAAGCTAAAACACTTTAAAAAATTAACAAAACAAGAAAGAGGATTTCAGTAAAGTAAGGGTTACCTGTTTGTCGGGAAGAAACTGCACGTGAGGAAGAAGGTTCCATTAATAGTGGATGCTGAAATGGAACAGAACCATCACCAGATCTCCCCAAAAGATTATAAATAGACGTGGTACGACCTTGACGCCTGGAACCAAAAACTTCAACAGGCATCACATGTAGAGTATCATTGTTAAAGCTATGTTCTCTACCAAATACCTCAATATGATCCAACACATTTATCCCATTCATTCCCTCCCCCAATCTTAATAAAACTCCACCATCATCATCCTCATCATCTTCATCTTCTTCCTCAATCATATCCTCATCAAACTCATCTTCAATCTCATGGTCATCTTGATCAGTGTCAGGATGTGGCAAGTGGTGATGAACTTCATCTTCTTCCAAATCATTTTGTTCATCATCATCTCCATCCTCATCTTCATTGACCTCATCTCCATCTCCAGACATATCCTCATCATCTTCATCAAGGCTTTCACGAATATCTGGTTGGATTTCAAATCTTATTTCAACTGAACCAAGACCATTTTCAAGACCGTGTGCTTCTTCAGAAGTATCATGCATGTAATCGTCTTCGCTCGGGGGAGCAAAACCTCCATCAATATCCTGATCATGTTCCATGTAGTCAGTACCCCCCTCAGGGCCACCGTACGTTTGAACAGTGCTAAAAGACTCAGTAACTTCTGTAGGTGCAGAATTTGCATTAGGTAGAGATGCAGTTTCAGTTGACTGAGATATGTCTGTATCACCAGCAATCTCGTTTTGACCATGTGGACCATAATCATTAGGTTTTGCTGGGTTATCTTTAGCAGTATTAGCTTCAGCAGCATGAACATGTTCTTTCGTTATCAGCTCCAAAACCTTTACAAGCCCTGGTACAACCTTTAATGACTCTGCATGATCCAAATCCAACACTTGTAATGTTCGTGTAAGCGACCTCACTAGACCAACATCTATAAATGTAACCGAAACTTCTCCAGAAACTGAAGAACCTGTAGGTGAGCGGGCAGCCAGCACATCACCAAGTAGATCAACAAAAGCTTGGATATCATTTCCAGGTGGCCGTTGAACTTTACAATTATCAATAAAATCAGTAAAGGCATTATTGATTTCAACAAATATTCTCCTTCTTGCTTCTGTAGAACGCACACAAGAAGCAACCAATAACTGGCTAGCCCTACTTGCTAATTTGTGTCTCCAGTCAGCATCCTTTTTCTCTCGATTGGAATTTCTAGAATGAGGAAGAAATTTACAAAGAATGTGATGAAATATTCCACCATTGTTACTGCTGTTTAGCTCAGCATCTTTTCTCAACAGAACATGTACAGATGGACTATACATCATGAGAATCTCCTTTAAAAGCTTCAAAATAAAGACAACTTTAGCCAAAGATGCGGAAGCTTCTTGACTATTATCTCCATTTTCTTCAGATCCTGAAGCTATCGCTTTCCCTTTACCCTTGCTTGAAGCAACATCAATTTCCATATCTGTTGCTGAAGAAGTCTCTGTCATCACTTCTGAAGGGGGTATAAATGTAATTACCGATTCCAAAAGCAGCTCAATTACAGTCGTAAAACTTTGAGGCGGCTTACGATGAGCTTTTACGGTTTTGTTATTTACCTCAGGAATTTTTATATTACCATCATTTGTAGCCTGAGGTTTGATATTTTCCTTCCCATTTTCTTTGGATTTATCTTTTTCACGATCTTTTAGCAAGACAACATACGGTCGTTCACCAATCATTTCAATTTGACACACAGCTCGTGCTGCCCTCATAAAGATCACAGGATCCCGTGATATTACAGAAGTCAAATTCAACAGAAAATTACGGGGTGTAAACCTTCCATTAGACTGCCGATTGGCAGCTGTTACAACATTATGTTTAATTTCACTTTCCATTGCTTGTTGGAGCGTTTGTGGATCTTCTAGAATATGACGAATAATGGTAGCTGCAACATTATCAAAGCCAACAAATAAACTACTTGTAGGCAAAGACAGCAGTAAAGGCAAGCCACCAGCTTCTAGAAAACTAACAGCAACAGAATGTGTTCTTGTAAGTGTTGAGCATAACTGCAAAACAGCATGGATCGTTTCAGCAGGAAGTTGTTTAGTTAAATATCCACAAGATATCTCAACAAATCTCTTTTGTTCCTCTAAATCAATATGTTTTGATGATATTCCAGAATTAATTGGTGATCTGTTAGGCTTTTCATCATCTATCAATACAGAATTCTGGTAACCAACATCATCTTTCTTTAACAACTCCAATATATCAGCATTCAAATTCTGGTCAACCTGAGAAAGCCGGTCAACAGCAAGAAAAGCTGCTGTCACCCACTTTGGAACAAGCGGTGTTTCATTATCATGTGTACGAGAATTCCAGGAAGACAAAAGATCAGCTGCAACTTTTACCAGACCACTTTTGGAGGTAACTTCTCGTGCATCTTTATCCTCATTAAGAATAAGAGCAAGAACATGAAATAAGGATGATAACATGTTAGTCTTTCCAGCATCAGCATTAGAACCACAAAGCTTCACTTGTTCTAGAATAAATGATATAACATTTGACCTGTATTTGCCTTCATCTCGAGAACATATCATTGCAAGAAGATCTCGAACCGGGAAGGCTAAAGAATCTTTCATCTCTAAAAGCTTTTTACATGTAGACAACAAGTCATCAACATGTGGTAGTTGTACGGTTTCCTCTTCAATCTGTTGACTATTTTCATTTGTAACAGTATCATCCTTTGACTCAGTTCCAGAATTCCCAAGTGACATAGCAAGTGCACGAGCAAGTTCATCATCTTCTTGAACTTCCTCTGGGTGTGAAAACAACCATTCCATTGCCAGCTCAACACTATTGGACCCCACTTGTCTTAATGCCTCCTCTGCTCGAGCTCGTGAAAACCCCATCTCTACAATTGTGGATATAGTTGTTTCATTTGGAGGGGGGCCCGCAGGACGAGACCCCGCATTGCTTGCACTTCTCACCTCAACCCCAGAAAAAATGTGACGAATAATTGATATTACAGTAGCAATGAAATCATCATTACAATTGGTGAACTGTGGGTGTGTCCATACTGGAAGCACTGTTTTCAAAATCATAGACTGAAGAATCTTCACGAAAACCTCGGCATCACGTGGAAATGTCATGTCACCAGTTACAAGTGGCTGTGTAAGAAAATGCTTGGTGAAGGGCGATAATATAAACGAGGATGTCACCAAATGATCCATAAGTTTACCATAACTGGCTAATGGGCCATCTATCCATGACCGAACTGTTTCTTCTGAATCAGGCTTTGAAGCTCCTTCATCGGTATCCATTGGAGATGCAGGAGTCCTGTTGACTGTAAAAAGAAGCTCACTGGTAGCTTCAAAAGTAGTCAAAACCAACTGAATTACACCACAACCATATAAACAATTCAACAGGACCGGATTACAGGTGTCGGGCTTTTCAAGTAGAATTCCATCAATAAAATCTATAACCTTGCCTAGATAACGACATTTGGGAGACCATGATGCTACTGATCCAGATGGCTTTACATGACCTTCAAAGTTCATATGATCCAATGTTATAGCAGCAAATGTAGACGCCACTGATTTTGAAGCAGGTGTAACCGTCATCATTTCATCCCGTCTTCTAGAAGGAAGCAGCATTGCTTTGCCTAGCTCTTGAAACAAGTGGGTAATGTGCAAAGAGAGTGACTTCATCATATCACAACAAGATGAATAATAAGACCTCTGTTTGTCAGCTTCATGTGGAACGCCACCACTGCCAGCAACATCTGGTGTACCAGATGATAGTGATTGGTAGCTGTCACCCCCACTGCCTCCAAGATGCTGTGGAAGCCCAGAAGCATTTGTGAGATCGCGGTACAGCGTAATCAGATCAAAGAATTGGGATTCAAAACTCCATCCTGACATCCTTCTTCTCAGTAATGGATCAAGAAACTGCCTAAAGGAATTAAATCTCTGCTCCTCAGACTCTGAGGTATTAGATTCTGAATGGCGGGATCGAATAGCAGAACTAGAACCAGAACCATCATTATCATCTTCGGTTCCAAACCTGACATCTTCAAGTAAAGCAATCTGCCATAAGATCTCACGGTGAGTTCGTCCAATATCTTCCAAAACATTCTTGCTATCGCTCCCAAATTCTTGAAGCAATGCAGTGACCCATCTGTTGTCTTTTGAAGCAGCAAGAAATAAAAGAAATTCAACAAGAAAAAGTGAAGAAAAAACTCCCGAATCTGGAGTAGCTTTAGGGTCCAATAGAAACGATCCTGAAAGAGAGCTGAATCCAGTCAGAGTTGATTTTAGATAACCCCGAAGAGCTGAACAAAAAGCACGAGCTAAAGGAGCGGAATGATGTTGAGTAAAACTCTTAAAAACCATTGTGCTATGCAAAGCAATTGACATTCCTTCTGATGACTGAGTTATACTCGGTCTCAGTAAAAGCTTCAATAAAGCATCAATTCCTGCTTTTTCAACAAACAACCGGCACGTTTCTGCATTTTCCATTGTCCGGTGAACTAAAACCATCACATGAAATATGCATAACTGAATAAACTGTTCATCACCAATTCCTTCTGACCCTGAATCTGTAGCATTAGCACCAACTAGACATGGGCCCATATTTTCTTTATCTTCGGTATCAATATCCATAACATTACTCTTGTTAGCTTTTACCAATTTACCCTTACCATCCTCTATCGAAGCAATTTTGTTAACAATCTCAATAATCATATCCACACCAGTACCTCTTAATGAAGATACATGGCGTAAAAGCTCCTCAACAGCATTTGCTAAAGGCACAATTCCATCATTCATAGCAAGCACATATTTTTTATCAGTGAATATTTCAACTAGAAACCTTAATGCTGAGCTCTCTTTAACTGATTCCAATCCCTTTGTGTTGAGACAAATAGCCCCTATACCATTAGGAACACAAGTAAGAGCCTTTAAAGAAGAAAGAACTCCAGCTTTGATCGACTGTAAAAACGAGTCAGGAAGGCCTAATTCATCCAATGAAGCATAACAAGTTGGGTCTTTGTGTATCATTTCACTCATAACAGTAACAGCTGCCGAATAAATATCTCCACCAAATTTACTCATGTTTCCAAAGATCATTGACAGAGTGGCAGGCAAGGAAACATCATGAGCCCCTTGAGCCCGTGTCGAATTTGCTGGAGCGTAAGTAGCAGAACCAAGTGCCTTCAACAACACCCTAATCAGCCGCTTTTGTGAATAAAGCCCATCAATATTAGGGTATGAATTTGAGTATGAGCACTCACCACTGCTCATTGAATTATCATCTCCTGTTTCAGAACCAATCACCCTAACTACTTCTATCTGCAATCTGTTGGTTAAAAGCTCAACCCCACCCAAATCTTTAAACAGAGTAACAGCTGAATTGCTGTAATCCATCAGCTTTTGCAGAGTCTTAACAGCTAAACAAACAAGATGCCTGTGTGAGGGATCAGAATCTTCCAAAAGGGGTAAAAAAGTAGGAACCATTCCCGATCCACGTATAACACTCCCGGAACTTGATGTAGATATCACATGAAGCAAATAGAATTGAAGAAGTGCTTCAACAAATGCAATAGATGATGGATCACTGGAGTTGTTTAGAGAAGAAATTGCCCTTTGCAGCACATTAAGAAGAATCATGCGATTACCACCAGCAAAACTAATGCTTGAGCCACTTAGAATCCGTGCCCGTTCATGAGACGATGAATATGCAGCTAGTTGAGATCCAAGAGCAATCATTGCAAGCGTACGAATAGTTCCCGGTATTGTGTCTTCAGATTTCACTAATCTGATTAACTCATTTGTATATTCAGGCTCATTAGCAAAAAAAGACACAAGTTCATCATGAGAATCACTTGATTGGACAAGAACAATAAAAGCAAGTAAACAAATCTTGCTGTACAGCCTGCAAATTCTTGAAGAACGAAAGGCATGTGCATATCTAACTCTTGTCAGCAACGAAAAGCGGTGTTCAGGAGGCACACTGTACTGCTCAATCAACATTTTCATTATAGATAGATCATCCTCCTTACGCAAATGAATATCAGGAATGTGAATGACACTTGTGTTGGTAGTTGTGCTAGCAGAATTTGTACTGTGCAACTCAAAATAGAGGGTAGAACCTACACGGCTTTGAGAAGTGTCACTTTCTGTTTGTAGATCAGATGGAAACAGACTTAGGGTTTCATCTTGGGATTTTTCATTTAGCATAACACATGAATATAAGCCCAAACCCTCTTCTTTGCTTCCCCATCCTTGTGCTAATGACAAAAGGCAGTTGTTGATTGCACCACATCCTACTAGTTTCCCACTTGCATGAAGTTTTGAAGGATTAATTTTTACTAATGCTGAAAGTGTCTCCAAGGTTGCAATGAGAATCTCAGGATCTGTTGAAGCAAGCAAGAGCTTGAAATGCTGAAGAGACAAATCAAACTTCAGAACAAATGTATAAAAGAACAATAGATCAGAGAAGTCAAGATGGATACAGATTGGGGCAAATACAAGTCAGTTTTATAGGATGGGTGAAAAGGGGCAAGTCAAGTGGGCTATCCCCCTAACATTTTTTTCTTCACTAAAAGTTTAAACAAATAATACACTAAGATTACAAGGACAGTATTATTAGAATTAGAAAATCCAGATCTATGAATAAATAATTTTTTAGTGTTTTATACTATTATGGTTTAGAAATAATCTTCAAAATTTTCCTTTTTCAGCTAAATTTGTTAATTTAGCCCATCCATGAGTTAACAAGTCAAAACTGCCACCACTAACAAAGACCTCGATAAAAAAACTGCAGATGATATCCCAACTATATGAAATTTTGATACTTCATCGTTTTCAACATACCTCCAAACTATCAAAAGAACTTTTGTTGTGGCAGCTCTCTAAAATAATTTGCATCACACGCAGGATCTGAAGAACTGATTGTTTAGGAAAAGGAGTATCATCTTCTAGAGTATCAGCTAAAAGGAGATCCTTCCTGCTAGACAAGTAAGTCTTGAAGTATGTATCAAAATGCAGAAATAATGGCCTCCAATGATGAAAATTTCCCTAGAAAAAAATGAATTTGTTGAGCAAATTAAAGGAAATAAACTTATGCGCAAAAGGGCACAAGGTATGATCTTTATCACCTTGTTGTACTCCCAATGAAAACCTGAAAGAGGGATTGCTAAGTCTTGCAAAGGACACTGAATCACCTTATCAATGAATGCTTTCACTTTGGGGGGCTGCAAAATAAAACAAAACATAAGCAAATCAATAATTCTTATTGATCCACAACATTATTAGAATAACAGAAACAATATTGTCAAGTCATAATTCATAAACAACAAATGGTGATATAATTACTCTTATGATATAAAAAGGGATCACATTTTTTTTCTTGACCTTCCTACATCAGCAACTTTTGAATATATTTATAACTTTATTTTATTATTAGTAACCTTTTGGTTTTTTTCTTCTTTTTTTTTTGTTTGGGGGGAATGTGGTCTCAACAAAAGCAGCATCTCCATCCTTCGGGGTAAGGGAAAGGTTTGGCACCACCCTGCCCTCGCAAACCCAAAATACCTTGTTATGCGAGGAATTTGGCATGGTTTGTTTGTTTGTTAGTCAATCCATCAAATTATGCCTATCCTTAATTGTTCACTTTACCCCTTCTAAGAGAAAAGGTGGATAAGGTTCAAGAAATGTACCATGATGCAAGCATAGTTAGGTTTTAGGATGACATGATTGGCATCATCAATTATAAGTGGAGGATGTCACGGAAAATTGCAACTCACAGAACAAATAAAATATTTATAGCCTATGACACAACGTGCCTGCTTGTATGGTAAAGTTCCAATTCTTTTACCACTAGTAAACGATAATGTTTACGCAACGCTTAAACATTGATAATGAGTTATGAAAGTAGCAGCATGTTAACCAACTAGTTTTATGAAATATGTCCCTAACCAGATACTTATTAAGCAAACATATACCACCAAAAATAACTATCAAAAACCTTTTAATGATGTTATACATCAACATCAACAACAATCATACCTAGTAAATCCCACTTATAGCAAAGTTGTTGGGATGATGTTATACATCACATATTATAACTAAAATCAACTGCAATTGCATATTAGAATATAACCAACAACAATATACTAACAATCCCCCCTTTGCAAAAAGGAGCTACTGGAGCTACATATTCACCTTATGTGTCACACAAGTAATCAAATAAAAACTTGTGACATATGGATTCCAAAGCTTCTCATAAGAAAAAAAGAATAATTCCAACAGTATTTGCAATAAAAGACATATCTCATTTACATTCCAAAAAAACTAAACAATGTATCAAGAATCAAAACGTTAAAAATTCAATAGATGTGCTTAGAAACTTTAAAACCTAAAAAATTGTAGATCTTGTGACACTTCAAACAGTATACAAACGCATATAAATGATAATTGTAACCACAAAAACCCTTCTAATCACGTAATTCTAATAGCAGAATACTCTAATTACACATTAGTTAATCAATCAATAACACATAAACTTCAAACAAAACAAACCAAACGTAGCCCTATCTTCCAACAGTAAATCAAATTCAACACCAAAAACACGAAACCCCCGATAAAACCACGCATAAACACTTGAATCACTAAAAGGGGCAAACAATCTTACTGTCTCGGAATCAAGTTTAACATTCGGACCGATATGTCCTTCACCGGATAAAAGCTGCCGTAGCCTCGACGGCAAGCTCGATCTTAGGGCACCTGCCATAAAATATACACGACCGCTTCTCTTCGACTTCTCTACACTCCTTTATACTGCAAAAACGAAACAAAAACATCAATCTCTAACAACACAATTGAACTAATCGATTAAATCATACAGAAAAACACAATCAAAGAGACCTGGTGGTGTAGAGATGAACAAAGGATTCTTAAACATGAAAGTAGATTGAAAATCTGGAGAGTAAAGGGGGTTTATGTGTTGAGAATGATGAGAGGGTTCAAAAGCCCAGAAGAGCAGAGAGAAAACGGATTGTTGTGTGCGTGTGTTTGGGTTAACCCTTGATTTGGAGAACAGAGCTGCTTCTTATACAGCAGCTTGAAGCGGTTTTTGCCCCCCGGTCCATAGAGGGAACTTTACATACTTTTGGTAGTTAATTACACCATAATTTCACATTGTTTACATAACTTTTATTTTCTCTAATTTAAAGAAAATAAAGATATGATTTGTGCATTTATAGCTTCTAATACGAGTGTTCCCGATTCAATTTTAAATAGCAAAATCGTCCAAACTAGTTATCGGTTTGGTTTTGTGGTCGGTTATTTTACAAAACATTTGCGGGTCAGTTTCAAAAGCTTGAAAACCGTGGTGAACGGTTTGGTTTACGGTTTTTACTAAAAACATGTCGTTAAAAATCAGACAATAGAAGTGGTTCGTTTCCTTTCTATACGAAATTGAAGATTTTGTTTGTGTTTATGCTGGCGATTTCTGAACCGTGTGTGTGTGTACCTACACACATATTAGATAGATAATTTTGATAATTTAGACGTCATATTTGGGCTGATAATGTAAGTAGTCCATCTCAGATCATAAAACGGTTTAGTTTTTATTATTAACGGGGGTCAAAAACCCCAAACCTAAAATCTCCAAACCGTAAAAAACATTAATAACGGTTCAGTTTGGTTCGGTTTTTATTTTTACATTTTGGTTTTGGTTTTCATTATTCAGAACTCGTTATTAAAGGTTTGGTTTATAGTTCCACTTAATTACCGTAAAAACTTAATCGTGAACATCTCTAGTCTCTAACATGCATAAAGTTTAATTTTGTCTGTTAAGTGATTATGAAATAAGCAAAATACAGTTAGTATTTAAAACAACAACCTTACCCAGTATATTCCCACTTTCAGTAGGGTCTGGGGGGGAAGGATAGATACAAACCTTACCCTTATCCCAATTGGGATAGAGAGACTGCTCCGAAAGAGTCCCCGACTCAAAGTTATCGTTTGAAGTTGATCATCCCAATGATTTTAACGTTATTTTCACAAAATAATTGAAACAACGTTAAAATTAGTGCACTTTTACTTTTGCTCCTTGAGGGCCCACACATATATACATGATATGCGTGCACCACAAATGGGGCGTCAGTTAGTATTTAAAACAAAGAAAATAAATGAACTTATCACATCCTTATTTTTCTTTCCTTCCTCGTCAAAAACTAGTTAATTTACACTTTATTTATACTATGTTCTTCCTCATCAAACCCCACACGAACTTAAACAAGCAACAAAGAGGCTTACCGATCGAAAAGGTCATCGATCTCAACAATCAAACTTCATCATTAGTTGCCAACCTATTTCGCCTTTGCACCAATGTATGATTGTATGACTTACATCATGTTATCTCTCTTCACCATAGTTACACAACTTATAAACTCAACACCAACTACCTCTAGCGCACGATAAGCCTTCTCCCTGCCATGGCTAAAATACATCGTCAAACCGCAATTGGTCACCGACATCAATACGTTTTGTGGGCGGATGTTTCACAACCAGATTGAAACATCACTTGTTAGACTAATCTTGTAATATTATATAGTTTAAGGGTCAAAGTTAGAAAGTTTAGTTTTAATTGTTTTGGATTTATTTAATTGGGTTCAAAGTTTAAAGTTGGATCAGGTTTTGGTTTAGATTGTTTTTAGTTGGAAGTGATTTTAGGGATAAATGTTTGACTTTTGTGTCTTGTTTTTAGTATAAATAGAGGCAGAAGTCTTTGGTTTAATTGTACCATTGATTAAATAAAATTATGTTTTTTCTTGTCTTCATAATCACAAGTTTTGTGAATCAATTCTCAGTAGGAGGGGTTGGGTCTTCAATTGGTATCAGAGCTTGTAAAGGTCACACATGCGATCCCGGAAATTACTCATCAGGCATAAACCAACAGTTTGTGATTGGCAATCAACTGTCGGCGGAAGGCCACAAGTCTTGATTGGCTAATCAGCTAGCAAGGCGCAGGAAGAATAGTTGAATTTTTTAGTGAACCTTTTAGTCATGAATAACGGGGGGCTGTTGTGTGGCAGGAACACGCCAACGAAATTAGGGTGCAGTGAAACAAGATTGGCAGGGGCTGAAGGGGTCATTTAGCAACCAGGGAGACAGAAAAGCAGTGGCTTGTCATGTTGGTGATCAATAGCAGGGGAAGATGATCAATGTCGAACGATGTGACACCCAGCAATTTCAGGTAAATTGCAAATCTTACACTCTATGTATTTCACATTCATACTTGTTACATTTCATTTAATTATAATTAATTAGATGAGCTAAACACAAACAACTGCGAAACGATAGTTCGAGGAACTATCGAATCGTACATTGTACATTGGTTTTGGAAACCAAGTGTGGCAAACTCAAACGCAAACGCAAAACAATAATTCGGGGAATTATTGGATTGTGCATTACATGTTGATTATGTTTAATCAAGCATGCAAACAGTTCATGATGACGAACACAAACTACCAAAGATAATTCGAGGAATTATCGAAACACACACGAGTCTCACGAACGTTGGTGATCAAACTATAATCAAGCAATCTTATGTGCTATTATATGATTAGATGCTAAACAGGTATTAGATGTTTAGGATAAACGTCAAGGATCGATCACGAGAGAAACCGAATCAACGAAATCGAAAAACTGAGAAATGGAGGCTTCGCGGTACGCCAAGACCGCTCGGCGAAGGCTTGGCGGTACACATCGCGGAGCGGGAGTTTGAACTCCGGAATTCTTGGCGGTAAGCGACGGGTCTCAGCAGACAGATTCTTATAAACAGCAAACCAAATTCATTTTGCTCGGTTTCTCTTACACTCCATCGAGCCTTTTCTCTCAAATTCGACCAAGAGCTACTGAAATCATGCCTTCAACCCCCTGGAATCACTTTGGAAGCTATCCCTTAGTGTTTGGGTAAGGAAGGTGTTGGAAACCACCTACAAGCTAGGAGCAACCATCAATCCACTAGATCTTCATCATCAGAAGCTGTTCAACTCAAATCCTAGCTGCTAAGGTAGTTTCTATGGCTTATCTATGGTTAGATCGGACATGTAATGTGTAAAAACCCACATGCATGAACATCCACCCACATGCAACTCCATGTGGCTAGTTTACACGAATTTGTTGGTGATTTGATGTGTTATTTGATATAGATCTACTAATTTTAGAGTAGACAAGTGTTTGTATTGAGTTTTGATAGGTTATTGTGTTGATTTTGAAATACTTGCCATAAAAGGAAACTTTTATGATGCATGTAGCAGATTTGTGATGATCTAGACATGTTAGATATGTCTAGATGTTGTCAAATGCATATTGAAGTGTTTAGAAACACATTTGGGTATTGATTTGGGGAAAAACGTAATTTTTGGAGAACTTACTATATATGGAAACTTTTGTAAATCAAAAGAGGGCTTTTGATGTTTTAACGTATTTTGGTGATTTGTGATCCTTGATATATGTTTAGAAATGATTTCTAAGCATATTGGAAACTTTGAATTTTGAAAACGAGCATTTAAACGGATACTTTCCAAATAAGGAAACTTTATTTGGGGCAAACGCCATAAATGGTGATTTATGCGTAAACAATATGTTTTAAGTGTTTAAACATGTTTCTATAAACATACTAGAAGTATTGACTTTATGAAATGGGATTTCGTAACCATACTTTACAAAAATAGAAACTTTCTAAGTATAGAAACCTTTCCGAAACGGAAACGTTATGATTTTCAAAACTTGATTTATGTGAAAGCATGATGATTAGAGTCATAGGATACATGTAGGTGTCCTACTTGTGTTTATGACACCTTAATCGAACTTAACACAACAAACGTGTCACCAACGATTCGTCGAGTCAACACACGCACACTCGGTTGAGCACACCGACACCTGGAGTTGTATGGGATACAACACACCACAAAACTCATACTCACACATATATGGTTATAGGAGCTTACTAGCAGGATTGCTAGCATTCGCAGGTAGCGAACACACGAAAACCGGAAAACTGCACTATCAGGTGAGTTCACGACCCCTGTTTACATTTTCTACCTTTGGGGGAGAAAACATTGCATTACAATTGTTTTTGAACAAAAACTCATTTTTATTTACATATGGACATGCTTTATCATTATATGTATATGTGTGGCACACATCACAAACTCAAAGTCCTCACGATACTCCTCGGACCGTTAGTAGCGCGGAGCGCCTAGCGTGGTAATCTATAATAGTACTATTTGGGCCCGACAAGCCCCACCCATCGCGCCTGGGAGGCCAACCCGACTGGAGGTCGGAATGGGTGCAATATTGACCAATACACTTTGCCATTGTTTTGTGATAGACATGGCGGGAGGCACAACTGTCAGCTTCGGTATGAACCCGCATATAATATAAATGTATTGACTAGCTATCAATTGATACTGCATTGTAATGATATGTAAATCAACAACTCTTACTTCAAACATTTTGATGTTTACTACTTATGAAAAACCTGTGCTCTCACCAACCTTTGTGTTGACCTATTTTACTCGCATGTTTTCTCAGGTAACTAAGGCACGCGCAAGAAGACTAGGATGCTAGGGTGGAGTCCATGCATCAGTTTTAGTGTCTTAGGTCATTTGAGAACATTTAAACATTTGACTTGTTATGTAATGATGACTACTTAAATCGCTTCTGCACTATTACTTCTTATGATTTGAAAATTGTTTTAAACTCATGCTTCTGCAACTTATATTTACAATGTCGTTTTGATAGCTTAAACTTTTACCTCCGAAACTCTGATTTTAACAAAACTGTTTCATCCAAGTTATTGGACGTACGTATGCAACCAGACATATAGGTCTCGCAACTGTATGACCGGAAACTGCGATCCTGACAGTCTGTTGTTCGCGCCCCCGACAAGGCCGGGTGGGCCGGGGTGCGACAGACGGTCAATCAAAAGATGAGTCTAAAACCCGTGTCTTAGCTACCTTTAACTAATACGGGTAAGTAAGGTATCGTATCCACAGGGAATCTTTGGAAAGTGCTAATTGTTTACCAATTGACTCTACTAACTAATGAAACGAAAACTTGACTTTGATTTCATTAGAAAAACTAGTTTAAAGCAAATAACTTGATTAATGATATAATAAAACTTAACAAAATATGATTACTTCCGGTTTTAGGTTAGAGATTCACAATGATCTTTAGCAAACATAGATGCGCTTCACCTAAACACGCTTAAGTAATCGATTGAATTGAAGTGACAAAATGGAACAAACGTTTAAAGACTTGTTTATTCACACAAATGCCAATCTAAATATAACAAGTAACTCGTAAATGCCAATGAGCTTACGATGCAAGGAAACCGAAAACTGATGGCAACACAAAATCACTCAATCATAAATAAATCGTTTAAATCAAACAAACCAATGTAAAAGTCATGTCTTGACATCCAAACAACGAAGTTCAAACATAAAAATCAAAGCTTTCTAACTAACCCAAGTGCCCGGAAGCAATCATGAAGAAACTAGCCTCTCATGGTGGAAATTGGATTCATCATGGTGTTTGTTGAATTGAATGATTGGATCTCGAATCGGTGTTAGCTGGAATATTCGGGATGATTGTAGCTGCTCAAAAGTGCCCAAAAACCTTGAAAAATCGCCCCCAAAGCTTGAAAACTTGGAACCCCTAATTTTGGGACGAAACCCCCTTTTTATAGGTCCAGCCGCTGCATTTGCGAAGCCCATATCTGACAAGACCGTAAGCTACGGCCCCTAGACCGTAGGTTACGGCCACCTTACGGCCTGAGACCATAAGCTTACGGCCTCCATACGGCCTTCCCCAAAAACTCTATGTTTTACGACCTTTTGACCGTAGGCTACAGCCTAGCCTACGACCTTTCCCAAAATTGCCCCAAAATGTTCACTTTTCATCGTTTTGTCTCCCGAGCACCTGAAACACGTTAAAAACTCAAAGTAACATCGTTCTCAAACGTTAAACGCATAAAATAGCTTCATTTACCATCAAAACTCATGGTTAACTACACCCCGATCAGAAGACTGATGAGGGAGGTGTTCACAAGAAATATGATCAAGGTTAGATACTTATCTGCTTATTCACACGGGAAAGAATGGCTAGTAAAGAGGTTGCGATGATTGTTCTAGCACGAGAGACAGGTTTTATGAGCTACCAATGCCTAGTTTTGACAAACACGAATTATCGAGTGTGGTCATTACGGATGAGAACTATCATGGATGCAAATGGGTTGTGGGAAGTAGTGGAACCTAAAATTGGTGGTGTTGTGGATCAAAGAAAGTCAAAGATGTCACTTGCATTCTTGTTTCAAGCAATATCGGAAGAATATGTCTTACAGTTAGAATCAGTTGGAAGATTGAAGGCATATGTAACATCAGTGCCGGAACCGTCACCGGAAACAGTGATCTCTACAGTACATGAACAGTAAATCAGGTACATATTTCAGTTATCAATTGTATATCATTTTCATTACATTTTATCAAATCACAGTTCAGATTCAATTCAGAAAACAAAGTTCAGAATAGGGTTCTTGAGTCAGATAATTATTTGGACTAGATGCCTAGATCATTCATTCAAATCGTAGCATCAATTGAACAATGTTTCGAATTGGATAGCATGAAGTTTGATGAATCAGTTGGAAGATTGAAGGCATATGTAACATCAGTGCCGGAACCGTCACCGGAAACAGTGATCTCTACAGTACATGAACAGTAAATCAGGTACATATTTCAGTTATCAATTGTATATCATTAGGTTTCATAGAAACTAAGCAGGTTTAGAATGCTTTGAAGACAAGATTTTTAGGATGGATCGACTAAGAATATAAATGTTACAAATTTTAAGAAGGGATTTTGCAAATCTTAAGATGTAGGATGCTGAATCAGTTGACGACTTCACAAGAAAGATGAGGGATTGGTGTCTAAGGCAATGGGTCTTGGAACTATTTTTGAAGAAGGACAAATGGGGAGAAAACTATTGGACTAGATGCCTAGATCATTCATTCAAATCGTAGCATCAATTGAACAATGTTTCGAATTGGATAGCATGAAATTTGATGAATCAGTTGGAAGATTGAAGGCATATGTAACATCAGTGCCGGAACCGTCACCGGAAACAGTGATCTCTACAGTACATGAACAGTAAATCAGGTACATATTTCAGTTATCAATTGTATATCATTTTCATTACATTTTATCAAATCACAGTTCAGATTCAATTCAGAAAACAAAGTTCAGAATAGGGTTCTTGAGTCAGATAATTATTTGACAATACAGATTCATCATGTGATTATTTGTTAGGATTTATTATGTAAAAACGTATGTGAGGCTTTGAAGAACAAAACACACGAATATCGTTATGTGAATGCTAAATTGACGGGTTATTCGTATAGGTGACGATCTGTACGAATATATCTGAAAGTTTAACGTTCTGAATGATATTCTATAATTAGAAAACAAGATTGAAAAGTATAGTTATCGTCGTGTTCGTACGAGTGACGATTCGAACGAATACGCGCGACGACCGTACGTTTCGATTTAAACAGTTAATTAAATATTGTTTTTTTTATTTAAATAAATAGAAGATACTAGTTAATTTATTAGGAATCATAACCTGGAATAATTAAATGATATCTAATTCTAAAACCGTGTCTTTTCGTCTTGAAAACTACGCGAAACCGAACGAGATCGATCAACGGGGTATTTTTCAGCACATTTAATGTGACCATTAATGTCACAACCACCACCATTTCACCCATTTCTCTCCCAATCTCGTCCTACTCTCTCTCTCAAGTTCCTCACAAGAAAACCACCTTCTCTCTAAGCTTTGGAGGCTCAAATCTTGGTGGATTCAAGTGTGCTAGGCGTCATTACGATCCTTTCATCTTGTAGATCATAGAAGTACAGGAAAAACAAGAATCCATCCGTGGAATTTGAGGTAAATATCCACTTTAAATTCGGTTTTTATAGGGTTTTCTCGAATTCGTGTGGTTTTGCTATTATGACCGATATTAAGCACTTGAAACACTTAGATGAAGGTGTATACATGTTTAGGTATTGTTAGGAATGTGATTGTAACAGATTGGAGCCGCAAACAAGGAAGAGATGATGCAGGTTCGTGGATCACCAAGCCGCCCGAACCTTCTTGGGTCGAAGGGAGGGTGGCGAACCCTATCAGCCACGAACCCTGCTATGAACGAACCTAATACTGATCTGCAACGAACCCTGCATCAGTATGTCGCTCCTGCACCGAACCCTGAACCACTGACAACGAACTTGTAGT
The DNA here is from genome assembly GCA_009363875.1 of Mikania micrantha. NCBI lineage: Eukaryota > Viridiplantae > Streptophyta > Magnoliopsida > Asterales > Asteraceae > Mikania > Mikania micrantha. Next base: position 61,933,487 of record CM018684.1, read on the forward strand.
TGTTCTGAGCCACGAACCTTTGGAAGCCAAACCATTCTGTAGCCGAACCTAGATGGTTAGCGAACCTTGTTGGGCCGAACCCTACTGATATTGGCCGAACCCTCGACTGCAACGAACCTGTAATCACCATGCAGCCGAACCATACACCAACCGAACCTACACATTGTGAACGAACCCTTGATGGCCACGAACAAATTTGCTGAGCGAACCTAAAAGGTTCGTAGGTGGGATAGTGGAGACGAGCCTTAAAGGTTCGTTGGTAAGGGAATGATAGCCGAACCATGTGGACCATTTTTAAAAAGGTTCGCTGCCTTAGAGGTATGCCGAACCTAAAAGTGGTTTAATTGGGTTGATGTGGAACTAGGATCAACCAAACTAGTGTTAATAATCTAAGGAATGGTTAGTTGGCCATAAAACGAAGTCGTATGAGAAGTTGATCCCATAATGAACATGCATGGGTTTATTTAAATTGATGTGTGTGCATGGGATTAATACAAGTGTTAGTTATAAATAAGGAGGATTAGTGAAGCCAATTGTGGGGTAGAGTTTCTATAACAAGGGTCATTAACACACATTAACAACTTAATAAGAGTTGTTAACATGAATAAATTGGATAGCTATGTCATATTGTTCAAACATTTTGGTTATGATCAAGGAAGAATCAAAAGTTATCATTTGGGTCTAAGCGGGCCCAATGGGACTTAATTAAGTCTATCATATATTAAACGCTTATTCAAATTCAAATAATGATGTTTTTAATAAAATTAAGGGTTTGTAAATTTATTGAAGTAAAGTTAATAACTTTCTAAAATCTTGTTAGTTTGAAATGAAATGGAAATTATCTATAAATGTTTTGATTTAAAGACTTATGGTGATTTAAATTGTTTGGGATTTGATTGTAAATAGACAATATAATTGTCTGGATTTGAACTAAATACAAAGGAGACTCTGCTCAAATTTTGTAAAATTAATTATAAGTGTTGTAATTAAACATGGGTTTGGGACCATAAAAGGGTAACTAAGATAGATTAGATCTTAGATACACTTAGTACTAAGACACTTAGTTGCACACACAACAAGACCCAACCTTAGGCACAACGACTATTACGCGTACTTATTATATTCGAATTCTTATACAATAACTCAGGAACTGAAGAAACCTAAGCTACAGCAAGAGCGCGCATTTTGTGTTAGATCATTTACATAGCAGCACAGGTGAGTTCATTGCCCCTTTTCTAAACATTTTGTTTTAAAACGCGGGGCTGAGAAGCATGTGTAAACTGTTTTATTTTAAACTGTTTATTTAAATGCTTTTATTTATTATATGTTTACATATATATGTTTGTTGATACTCCTAGACTCCTGTCTAGGTAATTATTAAACAGATCAAATTATCAAGTTAATTAAAGTACTCTTGTGAGTAATACTTTACATTTAAACTCTAAATAAACCTTAGGCCATCAAGCTCAAATTCAAGAATCTAAATTCAAAGTGAAATCAAATGAACTAAAACAAAAGATCATATTCAAAGGAAACCTAATTCAGGGTGGGATCTGAGAACAAAGAATCATAATCAAGAATCAATTATCATTGTGAATCATGGAAATTCTAAAGATCAAGATCAAGAGACTCAAGGAATCAGAAATCATAAATGTGTGTGAATCATTGAAATAATGAAATCATTATAATCTAATGAAATCATTAATATTTGAGTTAAGGTGGATGTCAGTTGTATAGGGAATCAAGACCACATGTAACACACATATAAAGTCCCCTTCAGGTATAGAAGACTCTTGTAGTCAGGCTATACGGGCAATAACATGAACTATCAAAGGGAATCATTATCAAAATCATATTAAGAGAATCAAGAGATCAAGAACCAAAGGATATCCTTAAAGTCCCCGCATGTACAGAAGATCATTGGGTCAAGCTGTAAGGGCAAAACATTAAAATCCCGGTCAGTTCAGGTATACTCCTTGTGAGTTATGCCTGGCATGGGTCACATGTGAGAGGTTACAACTTGGACAACCACCAACAACTAAGTCTAATTGATTGAGTCAAATAAGACCCAATCATCATGTCTTAGTTGTATTTAAATGTTTTATTTAATTATCTAATTAAATATTGAACATTTTATTTCTATCACTGACTTTTGGGAAATCATGTATCTATGATGAACTCAAGAGAATCAAAGGTAAATCAAATTTTGGAAAGCATAATCTAAATCAGAGGTGTGTAGGGTAAAAATGCTTAATTATCATTAACAACAGTGTCATATGCGTATTAGTATGTGGTGGGACGGCGTCTGGGCGGGTTTGTTGGCTCGACTCAGGGGTATGCCCTATATATAAGCATACCGATATGGATATTACATGTGAAGTTAATGAGGTTAGGGTCTTTACCGAAAGAGGTTTTCAAATCATTTTCAATTACTAAACTATATGAACTCACCAACCATGTGTTGACTTTATTTTGCATGACTTCTCAGGTGACGAACAGGTCAACTGAAGAGTTATTTCTTTGGATTAGGTTATCTGATAGAGGACCTAGCTTTTGGACCTGCATACTTTTGGACATCATACACAGTTATTTTGTATGTCTTGTGCAGATACAAGATTGAATATTTATGATGTTATAGTAGATTTACATTGTTAAATTATAAACTTAACTGATGTAATTTAACTTTGTAATTCTATTTTATTTTAGCAAAGTTTCTCGTTTATTTATCATGTGCAATGTAAACAATCTGATCATTTCGATTATCACTCACGATATCGCGCCCCGGGACCCTTCCGCCCGTCGGGGAAACCCGATCCTACCCCGCCGGCTCGGGGTGTGACAACATACGAAAAGTGTATTAAAGATATAGATCAAGAAGGAGATTCACATGGTAATATGATATTCTCAAAGCATGATGGGATGGTAAAAGGAAATGACTTGTTTTGTGAGCACTGTGGAAGGGGTGGTTGATAACGGGGGTTTGGGTTGGTAATTCAAATGTTTAAATGGATGTTCTTATGTGTTTTGACATGATCATTCATTCGAATAGAAGCTATCGTGTGTTCTTGTGTGTTTTGTAGGTTAAACGAAGCAAGATGATGATTCTAGAAGGAAACTAGACAACGGAAAGCAAGAACGAGCACATCCGAAGATGTGAATATGCGAAGTAGAAGCTATAAACTTTGAAGAGGCATATCTTGGGCTAGGAGAAGAGTTACGGAACCCGTAAATATAAAAATTGTGTTTCTCGACGAGACAAAGCTGTGGGAAAGGTCAGCTTGGGCGTAGGCTACGCCCAAAAATTCAGCGTTGGCAGAAATTCTTCACCGTTCAGATGAGCCCGACGTAGGCTATGCCCAGGGTGGGCGTAGGCTACACCCAAACGCGGAAAAATGGGTTTTTAACCCTATTTTCCAGCCATTTATCATTCCAGGTCGAAAATTAAACTTTTGGGACAAATTTCTGGGCAAGAAAAGAGCATTTTTGGGCATTCCAACTCCTGCAAATCAATCCAAGATCATTTCGATTCGTATAAACAAAGATCAAATCATGCAAATGTTCAACGATTGTGAAGATTCAAGTTTGGTGATGTCCAGCTAATCCGATTGTGATCATCTCTGGGTGGAGAATTAGGTTTGATAGTTAGGTTTGTTCTTTGATTTGTTAAACATTGGTATTGAATTCGTTCTTCGTAGATTTGTGGATTCAATAGTGCTTGATTGTTATACGATTACGATTTCTGATTTATTTTGCAATTTCAAGTTCAAGTTTTATTACTTTCTTTTCATTCATTATATGATTGAATGGGTAATTAACGAAATTGGGTTTTAAAGTCTTTTAGAAATCATTGTTTTAGTAGAACAAGTAATCAATCAAGTCAACAACATCTGTCTAGTTATCGGTTGTCAACAAGATCATTGCTTTGTTTTCAAATATGTTTAGCAATTGAAGCATGAATCATGTCTATGTGATTCTCAAGTAACAAGTTAATGAAAACCTAGTTGTCTTACTAATTCGAAACCCGGTGTGAAAACCTTTTCCATTAATGGTTTACAAATCTTTATTTTAATTTGTTTGTTTTAGTTAAAATTCATTGTTTTTCATCTAAACCCTAAATTCAAACCTTTCAAGTTTATTTTAATTGCAATTAGTTAATTAAATTGTTTATGAAAGTAGTTTCCACTTGACTTTTCGTGGATCGATACCCGACTTCCTAGCTAATTGGGTAGTAGGATTGGAGCGTTAAACTCTTATTTTTGGTTGGTACTTCGACACCGATCAGTGGTCAAGGAAGTTCAAGCCATAATGATCAAGGACGTGACTGGGATGAAGGTCACGTTGTTGGTCAAGAAATGGGTGGTCGACTTCAGCAAAATAGAGGTCAAAGGGGGAGAGAGACAAGGGTCGTATAAGGTGTTTAAAGTGTAACAAACTCGGACAATATGTTTCAGAATGTCCTAGTTGGGAAGAAGGAAAGTAAAGGTTAACTTGAACCGGGTGGACAAGGGTCCATTACCATTGCTTTGAAGAATAATGGGATTACAAGATTAGGAGGTGATTGTTAGACTAATCTTGTAATATTAAATAGTTTAAGGGTTAAAGTTAGAAAGTTTAGTTTTAATTGTTTTAGATTTATTTAATTGAGTTTAAAGTATAAAGTTGGATTAAGTTTGGATTAGATTGTTTTTAGTTGCCAGTGTTTTTAGGGATAAGTGTTTGACTTTTATGTCTTGTTTTTAGTATAAATAGAGGTAGAAGTCTTTGCTTTAATTGTATCATTGATTAAATAAAATTATGCTTTTTCTTGGCTTCATAATCGCAAGTTTTGTTTCTTTGTTTCTTGATCGAGTCAATTCTCATCAAGAGGGGTTGGGTCTTCACCACTAACGTCATCAATGATTATATATCTAACATACGGTTGTTTGTTCACGCCTCCACTTGTGGCGGACGGTGCAAGATATACGGGAAGAAGAGCGAATTAATGGGTAATATCATAATCAGTTTTTGATTGTGATTGTTTGCGTCATTATTAATTCATTACAAAACATATGTTGTTCTTTGATGTTTTTAGTTCATATTTGTTCCAAAGAAAGGTACGCTTAAAACTACCATGGATTCATTACGAGAGTACACATAGTTTCCATTTGAATAACGGAGGTGGCAATGAAATTGTACAGATGAAGACTAGGGTAGTGATAGAGTGTGTGGCACTTGCAATGATGGGGTGTTGGTGAAAGAGAGAATGAAGAAGATGGGGCAGGTGGGTTAAATGGGTAAAGGCATTTTGGTCATTTCATACCCACTTAACATAAAAAAAAGGTAACCCCGTATGTGATGATTGGAAGAATGTGAAACATACATATAGAGGTGTCACATTTATACTCTCAAAGTTGGAGACTAAAAGTGAAATCATATAAATCACTAGACCGTCTGTGTAATCAACTATACTTTTGGCTAAAGTTTAACTAGTTAGATAGTGTTATAGATAAAAACCGTTTATAACCTTGATCTAAAATTAATTGATTTTTGCATTAGATTATGAGGAATTGTTACTTCTAAGATTGTAAATAAGTTATTGACCAAACT